>JANHGB010028255.1:0-39606 GCA_026283785.1 Coracopsis vasa | reverse complement strand
CCGAAAGTCAAAAACACAGCACTGCACCAGCTACTAAGAAAGAGAAAAATGACTGCTACTGCTGAAACCAGGACAATTGCTATTAAATACAAATTATTAAATATAATTAAACAGTCATGGCTTTCATTAAAGTATGATTGAATGAGTAAAATACTTGTAATTTTTCTGCCTGGAGAGCTAGGTTCCAACTCTAAAATGTATATTCAGCTCCAGAGGAAGACAGATTTTTTCTTCTTCTGAAAGTAAAAGAAACCTGAAATTTGATAGCAGTACAATGTAAAAGCTCTCTTAATAAAATCTTCTAAAGGGGTATTTTGAGTTAATATGTCCTTGCCATTGCCATTCTTTGGGTACACTGTCTTCTGCCTGTCTAACCAGTCAGGTCCATGTTAATTTTTGGCGAAGCCTGCACATCTCCTGCCTTAAGGAGCTGTGCTCAGGTCAAGAATGATTTGTAGTCCACTGGTCAAACACAGGTCTACATTTTAAGTCCATGTGGAACAAACATTTCATCTAAAAGATTAAAGTGCATTTCATTAAAAAGGAAAAATATTTTATTGAGTGAAGTGCAGGACTAGACTCTAAAGGGAGGCAACAGCTAACAAAAAACCAGCTAGTAATAAAAGCCAGCAAAAAAATCACACGTGACTGACTGGCGGCTGAAAGCGTGGTGCTGAGATTAAAACCCTAGCTTATCTTCCTGCTATTCTGAATTTTTATGCACTGTAGGGAAAGGTGATGTCAGTCTCTCTCCATTTTGATTATGATACCCTACGTGTTTTAAGAAATACCAAAAGTAATGTTAGTTAGGATGGTGTACTAATAAACAAACATGTATTATGCACCTGAGGGGATTGACGACATGGACTCCGATGAAAGATCGAAGACATAGTTTATTTTTACAAGCACCCTTATATCTCTTCTGACAGAAGCTGATTGGTTAGTAGCCCCACTTGGTAAAGACTCATTGGTTAGTGCTACATTTGAAGAAAGCTAGTTGACGTAGGTGCAACCCATTGGCTAAAACTGCTGTTCAAACGACTCCCATCAATCACGGTGATCCCGCGTTTTCTCTTGCTGCTTCCTTCCGACTTCACCTTCTACTTGCCTTCCTGTTTCACTTGCTTTTACGTTCCTCTGTGCTCCACAGTCTCCTTTCATTAGTTCCATGTAGTCGTGGCCTCCTGCCTCTTCTAGAAATGTTCTCACAACAACGGACTGGAATGGGCTGCCCAGGGAAGTCGTGAATGCTCCATCCCTGGCGGTGTTCAAGGCCGGGTTGGACAGAGCCTTGGGTGACATGGTCTAGGGTGAGGTGTCCCTGCCCATGGCAGGGGGGTTGGAATTGGATGATCTTGGGGTCCTTTCCAACCCTAACCATTCTATGATTCTACACAAACATAACATTTATTTAAACTAGAAATACAACTAGGACAATTTATGCTTTTTACATACACTACCTGCAGTTTATACTTTATACTGTAATTAGATATAAACATTATCCTTTTGGAATATATTCGGCTATCGTCTCCAAGCAATTTTTATTTATCCTGCATTAACCATTTCTGACTGAAAGGTTTTCCTTAACTATTACTTATGGCATTTTGCCAAATTACTTGGTTTCACATTATGTAAACACAAAGTAATACACGGCTGGTTACTTCAGCACCAAGTACAAGAAAAACATGCTAGGAACAAGGCAATAATGTGCTTACCAATTTCTTAGTTTGGTCATAATCCTCCTAACAATGGGCAACAGAAGTTTAATAGTATTTTGAAGCACAAAATTTACAGACCATAAAAGGAACACCCCACCCCTCCCTTCTTTCCAGGCTTAACTTTACCCAGGATTTTCTCTACCTTCCTACCTCCTTCCTGCCCCAGTGGCACAGGGAGATAGGGAATGGTCAGTTCATCACATGTTGTCTCTGCTGCTCCTTCCTCATGAGGGGACGACTCCCCGCACTCTTTCCCTGCTCCAGGGTGAGGTCCCTCCCATGGGAGACAGTCCTCCATGAACTTCTCCAACATGGGTCCTTCCCATGGGCTATAAGTCTTCACCAACTGCTCCAGTGTGGGTCCCTCCCACAGGCTAAAGTCCTTCAGGAGCAGACTGCTTCAGTGTGGGTTCCCACGGGGTCATAAGTCCCACCAGCAAACCTGCTTCTGTGTGGGCTTGTCTCTTCATGGGGCCACAGGTCCTGCTAGAAGACTGCTCCAGCTCCAGCTGACGAACTTCCTGCAGGATCACAGCCTCCTCCAGGCATCTGCCTGCTCTGGCATGGGGTCCTCCACAGGCTGCAGAATGGATATATGATCCACTGTTAACCACCATGGGCTGCAGGAGGACAGCCTGCCTCACCACAAAGGACTGGAAAGCCTGCCATATGAGGAAAGGCTGAGACAACCGGGTTTGCTCAGCCTTGAGAAAAGGTAGCTCAAGGGAAACCTAACACCTGTTTAAAGGGTGGCTACAAAGAAGATGGAGCCTCCTTTTTTGCAAGGAGTCACACAGAACAGACAAGGGGTGACGGTAACAAGTTACTCCTGGGGAGATCTCAGTTGAACACTAGAAGGAAATTTTTCACAATGAGAACAATCAGCCATTGGAATGATCTCCCCAGGGAAGCAGTGGATTCCCCAACACTGGACACTTTTAAGATTCGGCTGGACAGGGTGCTTAGACATCTAGACTAGATCATGCTTTGCCAAAAAAGGTTGGATCAGGTTAATTCCTTTCAACCTGGCATCCTATGATTCTATGAACTGAGTTTACCTATGACAATGAAGGCACAAAATAACCATTTAAGTGTTGCTCAAAAAATGATACAAGGAAAGCAATTACTAGAAAGTTCTATCCCTCCATCAAAGCCAAGTGTTCTCTTCGAACCTTTCTGAAATATTCTGATTCAACAAATTTGCATTTCTGACCATCAAAAGGGACATTTAGTGCAGAAATTTTAAATATTCATGCTTCATAATAATATTAACAACAATAATAATAAAGCCACTTATGAGAAATTGGCATTATCGGGATCTAAATTCTTTTCTGGAGCCCACAATAACCCTTCTGTTTGGTTAGTTATGTCATTGTTCTTTATTGTAGAAATACGGGAGAACCCTTGTCCGCTGACTTAAGAATGTACTGTGGTATGGAATAACCCTTTAGCTAGTTTGGGTCAGGTGTCCTGTCTCTGCTCCCTCCCAGCTTCTCATGCCCCTCGTCACTGGCAGAGCATGAGAGACTGAAAAGTCCTTGATCAGGGTGAGCATTACTTAGCAACAATTAAAACACTGGTGTGTTATCAGCATTGTTACCAGACTAAAGCTAAAACACAGCATTACCTCAACTACTGGGAAGAAAAAAACCTCAAAACTGTTACAGCTGAAACCAGGACAACTGGCTGTAAATATCTCTATTACCCTTTCTCTGATAAACAGAACAAATACACACATCCTATTGATTACTGGCATAAGCAGGAGGTACCTTGGACTTCAAGGTGGCAACAAATTTGGAATTCTTTTCTTCTTGCTACAGCAGGTGATCAATCTAAGTTGTAAACACCATTAAGTGCTCATTAAGTACTGTTTAGCCATCATTATCTTCATGATGCATGCAAGGCTGCATTTTCCACATGTATCTAAACTACTGATAGCTGATCTTCACCTCACAATTCATTATGTTAAGAAAATAAATATATCAAGCTTATCCTGGATTTCTGATTCACAAAGACCTCCTTCCCTATCTCCTCCAATATCTCGCAAGTGATGAAGATGTTCACAGCCTTAAAACAAAATCCCCATTAACATCTGTCTCTCCACATATGCCTTTTCACTCTATGTATCAACACTCTTAACAGGTTTCTTCTGTATTTTTTAATTTAAAAGAATTCAGTAAACAAAATGGAAGCATGTCCGAAGTTCTCTAATCATACGGCTGGCACATTCTCCCAAACCAGCTTGTCAACTATACCATAAATCAGTTTTGATACTACACTTTCTATATTAACAAATCAAAATGAGTGAGTTTTAATGAACATTTTGGATTCATCCTGTAGAACCTGCAACAAGTGCACGCACTGAGTTATGCTGTCAGTCCTTAAATATGGATCAGATTTGTTGACAGAGTCTTTTCCAGTTTTTCCATTTCATGCAGAAACCACTGACGTTTTCTTCACCTCTCCTGAAACAAATGGTCTGTTTGATACCAGCAGATGAAAACCACAAATACTTCTTAAAAAATTGTGGAATATATTAGAAATGTAAATCTGTTGGCACAACACAGAGAATCCCTCTCAGTGGGGTATAATTCATTATTTTCTGGGTTCTTTCTGTTAAATATATGCAGACCCTTAAAAATACAGGTTTATTTTCTTTTCATGAATTTGAATCCATTCTTTCAACCACACAAAATTATTTTGAATTAAGATTCCCCCTCCCTTCCTATTTTTTATTAATTTGTTCAACCTGTAGTTTTACTCTCTCATTCTACTTAGGCTCCTGGAATATAAATCCATTCTAAATGTTTTCACAGCTGCTAAAGAAGGTGTTGATTCATAGTGTCAAATCATTCACTCAACATAATCATTCCCTTTTAATGGAGACTGACAACTATCATTTTACTGATGGGTCCAATACCTGGGAGAGTGAGAGGTGACAGTGGTGTAATTACCAGGCCTGACATACTTTGTGCACTTTTTCCCACCTTTTTAGGCAGATGAGGCAGTACTGGGCAATGTCAACAATCAAAATGAAAACGCAGGCAGTGTGAAGACCTGGGTGAGTAATTATCAGGGGCCGCAGACCTGTGTCTATTCCCAGTGTGGCATGGCTGACAAGGTGCAGATTGTTTTTTATCCCCTAGTGTGAATCTGGCTGTCTAGCTGTTGACAGATCCAGGTGGTGGTATTAATTAATACACCAGTAGAAGCTAGTTCAGCTCTTGACAATGCATTACCCTTATCTGCAAAGAAAAGAGAAGGCAGCAGTCTGTTGTTGAGAAAAAGTCATTCCTTTTGACTTCTATTAAGGCTGAAAAATAGAGTACAACTTGAGAAGAGTTTATCATGAGAGATGGCTTATGCTAACAGATCTAGTCTTACTGTGTTTCTGTCTTTGAAAGATATAAGTAAGGCTGCATTATTTAATGAAATCTCACTCAGAAATGTCAATTTCACTTAGGTGGCTCATATAAGAAATGTTCGGCTGACTAGTCCTCTATGTAGATATTAAGCTTGTCTTGTTCTGTTTGGATCTTATGGACCTGTGAACTTTACATCATCAGTTTCCTGCCATTTGACCTGCAAATAAATTCCAATGGAAAGTACTACTACTGAATGGCAATTAACTGTAATGCAGACTCAGATTGTGAGTGTAGTTAACATATACTGTATGTTATCTAAATATACTGTAAGTTGTCAATGTTCTAAACACCTGATCATTTATTATTTTACATTCAAAATTTTCATTTTAATATATGTTACAATACATGCCCCACTTGGATGACTGACTCTTGTAGCAAACCTGTTTCTTGTGGGAAAATAAGTACTCCAAATCCTATTTTCAATAGTTATTTCACAGGTTTTTTAGGTGTCTAATAAATCAAAGGTATTTTATGTCACAAGCACATGCAATCCTCCATCTTTACCTGGGGTAGGTGAAGGGGTATAAACTTGAGTCCTCAGCTACTTAATACACCCTCACACAAGCTCTGTCCCTGCTGTTCTAACAGTTGCTTTCTCCTGGGAACACTAAATTAGCAGTTTAAACCAACATGAGTAAAGATGGCAAACCCTTGTTATTTAAGCTATTTAAAATAAATTCATTTGGTTTTACTTCAGTAGCTTGGTAACACTGGTAAGATGATGAGGTAAGGCTGATGATGAGCCTCATGAGCATGTTTTAGGTAAAGTTAAAATGAAAACATAGCTATGATCTTAAGTGCATAAATGTATTACATGATCTTAAGATCATGTAAATGAACTTAATGTAGTAATGACTATTCATATGATCATATTTTGTTAATACCATACTTGTAGCATAAAGTATGGAATTTTAAACTCTTCTTAATCACACCTGAATAATTCTTTTGCATTCAAATTTCAATGCCCAAGTAAAAAACTTCAAATATAGGGGCAGGTGGAAGAGTTGCTTGAAATGTAAAACTTTCAAAACATTATACATAGATCAGTATATACATACCTGAAAATACATGCCTTAAAATAGTCTTTCTTAAAATGGTGTAAGAACTCAAAAAAAAACCCGAGAATGCATACACCCAAGTGGTATTATCCGAATCCTATATACAAATTTATTGCTTCTATGTCACACATGCAAAACCAATCTTATTGCAATAACACCAAGTATTAAACTTCATCCCTCAAAATTTTACACTCTATTGAAAAGAAATAATAGTGTTAAAGAAAAGCTGATCCTGTGATCTTTTCACATTTGGCTGCAGATGTTATGCCATTTTCAAGAGAAATATTTGCCTGCCTTCCCTTCTTACTCACTCAGATAGTTACTCAACTAGACACACTGCAGTCTCCCTGAATAAAATAAAATACCCTGTTTAATTGAATGCCTGACACTCAGGATTGAACTGCTGAGACAAGCCTGCACATGCAGTCATCAGAAGCAATATTAAAAATAGACTCTACCAAATAGCAGAAAAGCAACATACAACAACAAAAGCTGGTAATCACTACTGAGAACTTCTGATGATTGATATGAAAGCATACTGGAGGAAATGCAAATTAAATCCATGCAGGAATGCAAAGAAAGAAAAATAATTTTACACCTATAGGCTATAATAAGATCTCTGATTGTTGGTATCACACCTGTAGACCTCTGAACCAGTATGGCAGAAATACAGGGGCAGGACTCATTACTGCAATAACCAGCTTGCTGACTGACGAAAAACAAAGTAATTTGTACCTTCTTCTATTTAAAACTTCAGTGAGATGAAAGGCAATTAGGCACCCTCCGGTGTGAGGTGGCAGTGCAGTCCCTTATGAGATGCTGAGTGCCCACAGCTTCTTGGATTTCAATGGAAAAACTGCATCTGTACGGTTATTAATGGATATTTCCCTGAATGAATTTTCCTTGGCATCTTACAAGACCTAGAAATACAACTACACTTTATCACTGGGTTTATTGACTATAATTTGTCTCCCAAATTTAGTGCAAAAAGACACTTACGGAGATTAATTTTCTTACAAGCAGCAATGTATATTCCCACTTATATTTCTCACTCTAGGTATACTTTGTGCCTAATTAAATTCTCACATCATCTTTCCATAGGTCTTTGAACAAGCATAATCTACTTTACAGCTTTCCAGACATAGCCCTACCCCAGGGTAAATAACAGCAGGAGTAGCTGGTTTAATCTCTTGTTTATTATTCAAACCGTTGACACTACAACAACTGTGAAAAGTTTATTAAACATTTTTAGATATTAACTTTCCTGTGTGCTACTTGTACACAGCAAGCTGTGATCAGCTATCCTCAGTCATTTCTTGTGCCATCAGTAAGACTAAATAAAAGTATGATCATTAGCAAAAGGTAGTATGTGGACTGAGTGCAAGTTTTTGTGTGCAAACAAGACACAGTGCTGACCACTGTTCCATAACTCAGCCAGCATTCTTCTGTCCTGTGGTATATTATACCACAATATAAAATAATCCAAGCCACATAATCTTACTGTGAAGAGGCAGAGCTATTGTATAGCTACTATAAAAGTGCCAGGGGTAAGGACATATACATAGGCATTAAGTTAGAACATTTAATGTTTGTTAGTCCACAGAAACTTACGTGTCTATCACAGCTAAAGAGGTGACAGAATCTAGCATACCTACGTTAAAGTCTACCTTGGCAGTACTTCCAAATCTACTGTTTCCGTTAATTGCATCCCAGAAGCGCGGATATATGAAGACTATACGAAGACTGCCAATTTTGTTTCTGTGGTTTACACCCTTCATGGTTACCTTCAACCTTCTGGTATACAACATAAAAATCAGTACAAAAAAGATAAGCGACAAGAAATGACTCCCACTTGATTTCAAATGCTCATTTTGGGACAACTGGGTAAGTGTATTTGTCTGCATTAGATGACTTCTTTTAAGACTTGGCTATTATTCTTCTGAAACCAATACAACGTGTTTTGCAGCACAGTTAAAATGTGTGCTTGTTTGGACATAACCAAATCTTTCACGCAGAGGTTCTGCTACAAATTTTGCAAGCTCTAATGTTGGAATGGACCCATTTGAATTCAAAGTTTCAAAGTCTGGGTTTCAACCCATTTGCCAAATATCTCAGTATCTTTAGGATTCTTACAGTCTCTGGTTAACTCTGGCCAATAATAATAGTTTTCAGATGAGAGACTGAAAAAAATTGCTGTGGTAGGTTAAGCTAGAAAACTGGAATGTGAAGTCACAAGAGTCGTTTAATTCCTAGGTTTAAGAACAAGCAAGCCAGTACCACAAAGAATAACAAAGTTCCAAGTCTGGCTATAATGGAACTATTGTGTTCTTTGTAAAGGCATAAGTATGTGGCTATGAGCCAGGCAACTCTGCCTAACTGACGTCTGACGAAGATCACAGCCTTAATCCTCATAATCTGAAATCTATTGAGGGGAAAACTACAATGGCTTAATAATTAAAGACCTGAATTGGAGACTTAGAATGGAAATACTCCAGTGGTCTTTGAAAGAGATTTAAGAGGTCAAGACACTTTTAGTTTTAAATATGCCCCTGCCCCCTTGTCCTGCTTTTTAGAAGTAATTAAGAATTAAGCCCAGTCAAAGGCTATGGCACTGACAGTAAATTTAGTTGCCTAAATGCAGTGTTCACCTAAGGAATAAGAAAACCAAACAAAACCAACCCTCTCACAACTGTTTAACTGTGGGAATGCTTTAATGGGGGGGGGGGGGGGGGGAAACAAAAAAAAAACACCACCCCACAGTTTTTCTCTGGTTTTAAAACACTAGGACACTGTTTCTGGTTTTCTGTTGCCTATACCTTGTTTGAGCATAATTTGGATACAGAAACTAGGCCTAACTGAGGATTACAACAGCACAAATGTCCTCTGTGGTTCTAATAAGCCTGGAAAGGATACACAGAAAATGCATTTGCTCCTACTACTTCTGTTTTATAACAGTGATGTGGTTGTGCTCATCTTTTTATATAAACAGACAATTGGTCAGATAGATGTAAGATTTTTTTATGGAAAATACAGAAAGTTCTCCAGGACCATTAAGCTACAGATCATGCTTGCTTTTGCAATTTCTCTGTCCCAGCAGATTTCTTGTTCTTGCTAGTACAGTGTAGAATGACTTCTGTGAGAAACCTCTTCAACCCAGTGTGGCACTGAACTGAGACCAAAGATTTGGACTGAAGAACCCCAGACTGTAAAAGTAATTGACCTTAAGTTATCTCACTTTCTAGGCAAGTGCCTCCCCTTATTTTTAATTCTTCTGAAAGGAAAGTGCGTCTAATTCACTACAACTAGGAAAAAGTTTAGGCACTAACCCTGAGGCTGGCACTCTGTACTAAATGGACAGGTATAACTCATTGCAATCGCAACCAAGGTATCAAAACCCTGAAGGAACAGTAAGATCTTAGACTTAAGCACTTAAACCCTAGTACTGTATTGAGCTTGAACTTAATGTCTTCAAAGTTTGAGCTTAAATTATGCATGTGAAAAATGTAAGTTGGAATAAATATACCCATGTTATATCTAGCAGGAATTTAATGAGCTCAAATTAATGCCTGGAAATCACATTGAGAACCCCTGACCAAAAAGTTTACTAGTCTAAAATTACAACATTAGTAATTGCAGACTTCACAGAAACTTTACAAGTCATTCATAATGTGAAAGGGAAAACCTAGACATACTAGAGAATGACAGAAAAAATAATAAAGAGAAAAAAAAAATCTGGGACAAAGATGACCAAAGATAACCACAGAAGTGGGTTAATGTCTAAATTGTGGGAACTAGCATAATTTACTTTATACAGGTCTTGGTTATCAAATTTTTATATGTTGTTTTCTGCATCTATGAATCTGTAGGCAAGATTGTAGTTTTTTGAAAATCTGGATGGTGATGCAAAATAAAACTGTATTCTCCTTTGAACAGGGCACAAATTCCCTCCCAAAGTACCTTTTCTGATTCATCATTATTAGACTTCAAAGCCTGGTAGGAATCATGATTTCTTGAACTTTTCTCAAATCTGTATTTACAAAAAAAATCTTCCAGTCTTCACACTGACCTTTATGATGTGTCAAGTATGGGCTGCAAAATGTTAACAGTCAAACCAAGTTTAAAGCAGTGACTTGAAGTTGGAAGAAGAAATTGTCAATGCTAATAATACTCCAATTGCAGTTTCATTTATATGGTCTTGAACATACAGTAATAGGCATTTTTAACAGAGGACTAAAAATCAAATGATTTATTACAAAATTATGCGCATGTACCACACAGTTCTGTGAAGGTTCAAGCAAACCTGTCAGACTGAAATATTCAGTCTGGCCTAGTACACATATATTGCCCACACTTTATGGATTTTCTCAAACCCTCCATCCTCTGTGATTCATCTACATGAAATTCATCTGAATTGCCATCACTATGATATCACTATGACTCAACAATCAATTGACAGTGGAAAGTAAGGGGCCAGTCTAGGCTTAAGCAGGTTCATTGTACTCACAGTTTCTTCCCCTTTTCCACAATGAATTTACTTTACAAATGTCCTGGAACACAAAGACCTTGTTTCTATTCAACGTGTATTAACAGTTAAATCGCTCATGTTAGTATAGTCATACCACAATAAAACATCTACCTCAAATGCATCCAGAAGTGGTTTTGCATTTTCAAATATCCCTTCATTAAGTGTATTTTCCATATAACCTAGCATTTCATTTCTGCAAATATAACAGAATTTTCCAGCAAAATTGATAGATTATACTCAGACTCACACACCACCTATGATGTTATATACAATATAGAAAAAGACATGTAACTTGCACATTATCATGCAAGCTTGAATAACTTTTTTTTGTAAGGAAAAAAAACCACAATGGGTGGTATACATGAACACATTACTAATCTCTTTAAATTAGATGCTAATTAATGACTCACTGGCTTTAATCATATCACTCTGGTAGTACTATTTATGCCACACAGAATAATGATCTATTTTATAAGAAATCAATGTGGCACATGTTGACATAGGAACACATCCAGCCATAATTCACCCTGTGTAAATGCATATATTCATACTTGGATTCTGAACAATTTAGAAAAAGATACATTAACTTAAGCTGACACACATGGAAAGACAGGAAGGGAGGAGTTGAAGAATGGAAACAAAGAAAAGTACAGAATTATATTCAAAAATGTTATCACTCTTAAGGTTTATACTGATGGGTATATATTACATATTTTACATTCAAATGGTAGTAACAACTTTATAGTTTGTCCATGCTGGCAGGATCAAACCCCAGAAATTCACATGCTTTAATTTCCATGAAAGGTGTTCAGGTACTACAGCAGAAAATTTATATATGTAACTGACTACAGATGAAGATGATTTCGAAATTAACATTCCATTGGAGGGATAACAATATTTCAGAATGGTAACAGAGTATTTCAGCTGTACTGAGAGCCTAGCAAACTCCGGCCACCAGAAGGAATTAGAATGGTACAAAGTAGTTTTCACTCTGAAACAGCCTGTGAAGATCCGGACTTCTGCTTTTTAAACATAACGAAACCCCAGTGGGTTGCACCTGCAAATATGGTACTATTTCAAAATATGGATACAAAGCTCAAGTTTTTAATTTCAAGTTGCAAGTTTTTCTTTGAACAAATCCTTTGTACTTATTGCTTACAGTATTTTTTGAAGTTTATTTTCTGTTAATTTAAATTTGTTTCATGCAGATTCAGAAATTAATTTGAAGACTGTATCGCAATTTATTTACTTAAATAAACCTCTAAGCTCATCTTGCAATAAAGCACGAAGAGGAAAACAAGGAGGATCTTTAGACTTGCACAGCTAAAATCATTGTCGATATCCCCATCTGTGTTCAGCAATGGTTTGTCACCTGCTGCTAAGACTGTACTGTTGTTGAGATTTATGGAAACAGAAACTGAAGGAACTGAGGGATAGATCAAGGGTGGGCAGAGGAAACAAAGAATATTATTATTATGGAAAACTCGTAAGTATTTAAGAGCACATGATTTATTAAGCATCAAAAGAATTTGCTCTCCCTAGTCATTAAAAGATGCCTGAAAATCCTGCTGTTCTTAGTTTTTAGAAAAAAGTAGCCACAAGTATTTTTCACTTCTCTTCCACCAGCTAAACTATAACTTCCCAATGATTTAGAATAAAGGATATCAATGAGCTAATAAATTTAATAATGTAATTTTCACCATCTTCCCTCTTCTTTTGCAACTGCAATTACAATCATTTGTTGCAATGCAGAAAAAGTCATCTCTGTGAATCAAGGTTCCCTTTTGCTCACATACACATAACTCCACTGAGTTTTAAGCAATAAACTGAGTTTCAGTTGTTATCACTGTCCAAATCACAAGCAGGCTTCAGAGGTTACAGTGTTAAAAATAATTTAGTGACCAAGTTTCTTGTTTTACAAAGGTCTGCATTTCGTCAGAAGAATCCATTTTGCTGCAAAATAAATTGACCCTTTCCATTCTCTGTACATTCCTTGCATAATTGCTGCGCTAAAAGACAACCAAAGTTACCAGGATAATTCTTAAGTTGAAAAGATCTTTTCATATACAGGTTCTAAATGTTAGGAGATTGATAATTCACTTGAAATAATCCCAACAACTGTACTAGGGTCCAACATAGGAAATCACCTGCTTAAATGGTTTTGGTTTTTTTGCCTTTGCATGTGGCTCTTCAGCCTTCCAAGAAAATAAATAAATAAATAAATCAGCAATATACATTTTTGCCTAAAAGAAATACTCCTTAATTAAAAATATTCAAGATATTGACAAATGGAAGTGATCAAGAGGAGAAGCTTTTTAGAGGAACTCTCTCATTCATGTACATAGTTCCATTACTCCAGTGAAAAAAATAAATCATGCTGTAGTAACACAAGAAACTGATGCTAGGACAGATTCTAAATATACAGGTACTAAATAAAACTGTCTGTCATCTAAGTATGGAATTGCAAGACCTTCTCATGTTCCTTTTAGGTTTCTATCATTTTAAGAGGTTTGCTAGATGTACTGCATAATAAACCCCTATTCACAAAGCCTGAAAAAAACAAACCAAAAAACCCCTGTCACCACCAAAGCAAAAAACAAGTTAGCCAGATCTACTGTGGGCTTTTTATTGGGTTAGAACAACAGGAAGTAGTACTGCCATAGCTATACTAAGTGAGCACTGAAGAATTAGCTTTGCCTCCTAAAAAACACTGGTAGTTTTGTATAATTACAATGCAGTATACGTAACTGTTTTCATGTCTGCTTATGTCAGGTTAGTTAGTTTATTGCATTATGCCACGTAACGTAAGGAACCTTAATATACAAACTGCATTCAGCAATACATTTTAAAACAATATGTGTAATTTTAGTTAACAGTAGGCTTCATAGATAGAAGAAAAAAGCCCAGTATTTGGCTCTTCTACTTATGATTCTGGACAAACTGCAAACTTTCAAAGTGCCACTACTATAAATCTTTAGCTGCTGGATATACTTTTTTGAATTCAATTGTCAGTGCAAACGAGCAGACTATCTCCATTACAAGAAAAATTTAGCACTTCTTACACAGAACCAATTGCCATGCAAGTGAATGGACAGTCTACCTCTCACATAATTTGCTTCATAACCAAAATCCTGCTAAGTATATTGTGGTTTTTCAAAATTAAAAGCAATCATGAACAGCTATATAAAACATACATCACATACTGATTTATTTTAAAACACAATATTGTTAGAAAACAGTGATATGTGTGAATCACATTTTTTTATTTCCCTTTCAGCTGAAACAGAGAACATAACTGGACTACAGGTACATATATTTTCAGACAGACAACTGACTTATGTAGATACACTATATACATTCCCAACAATTTGACCATGGTTAAAGGGTATTTATATACTGATGTGGCTAAAATTGAACATGTCAACACTAATGCATTTTTCCAGGAGAATCACTACTTTCACCATAATTTCCATGGAAAATTTGTGTTCACATGCAGTAATAGACACATTCATAACATCAAAAGGATTCAATTTTCTTTTCAATCACACTACAGTATGAATAGCTTTTCCTATTGAATTTAACAATAAGGCACATTACTGCAGTGTAAACGATGGGGTACTTTTGCTTGCTCATACAAAAATATGTCAAACAATACATAATATATCTCACAATAGTTCTGGGTTAACTGTTCCTTTATATAGGTTTTTTTCTAATACATTTGGGTCAGCAGATTTTTATTTTATTTAATATATATTACTATTTAAATTTGTAAGATTATCAGCGTTTCAAACTCTATTTAACTCTCTATAATATTAATAGAGAATTGAAATATTATTTAAAGGTATGCAGCAACTCTGTATCAAGAAATTACTTTGCAATGAGAAATTAGATGAAAATCCATACTTAGATATATAGGTTTGGATTTGTAACACTGATAGTAATCTTTAGCTATCACTGCATTCTTCCAGTTTTATACTTCAGTTCACCATTGAGTCAATGGTGAACTATGCCTTTGAAGCTGGAGCCCCGAAGGACCTCAGAGATCTCTTGCAGCTACTATTCTCTGTCATGGAAAATGAAACATGAAACACTCAGCACAGAAAAGCCTTCAAAAACTAAGAGCAATGGTGTTGTGCAAATACCATTTTCTGCCATGGTCGCACTACACCGTCCTCGCAGTTGCCATGCTGCAATATCCGTTTTCCGTCACCTTCCTCCCTGCATATATCTCAGGATATCATTTTATCAACCTTTGCATGTCCTATCACTCGTTATTAGAAGGAGGCATTGCAGTAATACAGCAGACTGTGTATACATCTGGGACTGATCTCAGTGGTCAGTTGGCTTTTGGCTACTTATTTCAGTGGGAGAAAGCTAGGGACTGAACTCTGCATGGAACTCAGATGAATTTCTGCTCACCTAAACTTCCTAATCTTGATGTTTGTTATAGCTTAGCTCTTGTCTGTTT
This sequence comes from Coracopsis vasa, assembly GCA_026283785.1. NCBI lineage: Eukaryota > Metazoa > Chordata > Aves > Psittaciformes > Psittacidae > Coracopsis > Coracopsis vasa. The sequence continues at coordinate 24,412 of JANHGB010028255.1, read as the reverse complement.
GGCATTGGTATTTGTTATTGAAAAAAACACTAGTTCTAAGATCCAGTCTGATTACATAAAAATCAACTGAACCTTGCAGCACAAACCTTTTATGCTTTCAGTTCCGACACATAATTAAATTGTTGCGGGGGGAGAGGAGGGAGAAGGGGAAGGGGAAAAAAAGCCCAGTAAATGCCTTACTGTAAACAAAGGCAACTAGTAGAAGTTTATCAAACATTCAACCTTAATGCAAACATTCATGGAATAAAACGCATATATTACTTTTGTGTGTGTTTGTGTATGAGTTGTATCACTGTTGTTCTCTGAAGGTTTCTGTGGGGAAGGATCTGCTTTTGAGATCACAGAACACAGATGAAGAATTCTTCATGGTTGAGAGATTATCTGTTATTTCCGTGAGATTTTAGTATCAAGACAAGAAAGGCAACTGACAATCTACTGCTGTAAGTGCAAACATTCCTGAAGATGACAGGAGGCATATTTCCTAAGGACATGGAGAGTAGAAGTGCAAAAACAGCATAGACAAAGGACCAATAAACAGCACATGCCTCATGCAGTTTCTACAGTTCAGAAACTCTTCTTTCTTCCACCGGGTTGCAATGAGTACCTAACACGACAAGGAACCTAATCTGAATCCTGAATGCATAAGAACTGTAGAGAAACAACTACAGAAAATGCTGAAGGCCACAACCTGTAACAAGAGTTTTAGTCTCATGGGTATCACAGGTTCTTTAGTTTCATCAGACAAGCCTGAATTCATGAAGCATGTAACTTCTGTTGGAATTTTTATCCTTACCTTGTGTGCTATTCTTGCCAAACAACACCAGCATGTAAAAACCTTCTGTTTGGTTGGTTTGTTGGGTTTTTTTTTTAAAGTTGCTTTTGCAAGTGCGGCAGGGCAGGAAGAAAGAAGCTAAAAAATGTGAAATGATTTGCATTCATGTTTTTTGGTTGGTTGGTTGATTGTTGAGAGCTTTTTCCTACATTGGCTCTTACAAAGGTGCCCTTTTCCCTATGACCTTTTCTTTGTAGGCACTTAAATTCTACTGCTGTTTAGTATTCACAAGATTTAGCCATAATCTGGCCCTTCACAGTGGATTGTGTAATACAATAACTTATTAAACACGCCATTTGTAAAAGCAGATTATTTTCTTGTTTCTGTGACTCTGCTGTGTAAGATTCTAATCTGACTCAGCATTCAATATCTAAGAGCACAAGGCACAGGTGTGTCATATGCACAGCACAGAAGCCAAAGTTCTATGAAAAAAGAGATCAAATCTCCTTGTTAAACTGAAGATAAGTTTCTGTTAATTTAGCACTAAACAGCTGTGCTAACCTTTCCTTAGCAGAAAGTCATTCACAAAACCAGCCATATTTGGAACATATGTTGTATATTCATTCATTTTTAACAGCAGTAGAAAACCCAAACATTCCTCCCCTGCACCCTAAGTCAACAGGTCAACTCCCTAAAACTTCCAGTTACAAAGACACAGCAGGGATGTCTGTTTATTACTCAGGAAAGGTATAGAGATGGGGTTTAGTAAAGCAGTAAGACTGGGATGTATAATCAAGGAGGTATTGTGGTCCAACCATTGGTGAATAAATGAACATTATCAATAATTTGGACATCAAATATTATTTCTGATTAGGACATCCATTTAATGAAAGAATATTGTCACAGGAATATAGAGCAAATGACACACTAAATATGTGACAACCTTCAACAGTCTGAATAAAATATTGTAGAGTTCACCTGGGAAACAAGTATCTTTAAGTCTCTGAAAAAGAGGCTAAGTTGTGCGAAAATAAACTATGGGACTGCCAGATTCACATTTCAAACACATTTTGTTTTGCCACGGATTCAACAGGACTATTTTCAGTATTAAAAAAGAAAATGTCTGCATCAATTTGGAACTTGAGCAAGCAACTATTACTTATAACCATCCTATTTCATGACAAAGTAATCTCACACTTAAGAGTAGTATATGGTGTCATTTTCATACAGACTGAGCACCCTAACTCCCCTTAGACCTCAGTTTTCCAAAGGTCCTAGGCTCCACTGTAACAAGTATCAAGCTGAGGCAAACACAAGCGTTTTATAAGAGCCATATCTGGTAAATGACCTGCAGACTTTGAGTTCAGGATATACCGATTACTGTCAACATTCAGTTTTGCTTTTTCCCTATCCTTCCTTCTGAAGTCTTCCAAGACACGAAACAGAGGAAAAAATACATATTAAGTAAAAAAATAGCAGCTTTTCATAACTAGCTTCCCTTGTCATTTGAAAGCCTGACATTATACTATTAGTATTATTGTTGTTACATTTCTATTTTTGTGAAATGTAGAAGCACGTTGAACATTCAAACCTCCAAAAATATACACAAAATATTATTCAAAACTTCTAGAGGTGTAGACACCTTGCAACATGCTGACCTTATTATTGCTCAGGTAAAGAGCATAGAACACAATCTAGATTATATATATATATATATTTTACATATATATACCTATATATATATATATATATACAAAACCAACATAAACCACTGTAATATTTCCCTGTGCCTGTGTTTCTTTTCTTTGTAAACACTGATGAGCAACATCATAGAGTGAACGGGAGGCTTTGTCATCTTTTAAACCAAGATTATTTTTTCTTTCAATTTTTATACTGAAAGCTACAATTTAGTTTGGAACGAAAAGAGTTTAGATTTCAGCGAATTCTGTGAGATGCTACACCGTATATGACTCCTTTACTCATTTGTTACTAGAACCACCACTTCAATTAAGTCATCTGCAAAACAGCAGCACTACCACCACATTCACAAACATAAACCTGGTAAGCAAACATCAGTAAGTTAAACTCTGCCAGGATGATTCGCCAAAACAGTTCTGTATTACATGAAAAGGAAAAAGGCAAATAAGGTATTCTGATCATCCACGAAGCACAGCATCTTCCTGACTGTTGAATTCAACAGTGAAAATAATTTTGTTTACGTTCAAGTTGCAGGCTTGAGGCTTATGGTGCCTTCAGAGAGAGCAACAGTGGAAAACTATTGAGTGAACATTTAAATAGTTTAAAATATCACTGCCAAGAATGACAATGGAATACTTAGTTTATCACTACATCGTACAAAATCAGGCATACAAATAATGCCCACGCAACCCCAGATCTTCACTCCACCCCTTTTCATGTATGAGTCCCATTAAATAGCAAAAGATGACAGCAAGCAGTGGAGAGGAGAAGGAAATGCATAGGGTCTATGTACTGTCTACAACTGTGTTTGCTTCACATGGAACTGTTGGTGCAGTAGTATTCAGGAAGAGAAAAACACACAGCTACATGACTGCCCATTGTGCGAATCTTTAGCTCCTCTACCTGTGACAAAATGATAACACTTTCCTGGAGAATCTGCACATCTTCTTCCTGACAAAGAGATAAGTCTAGATCATATATATGGGGAAAGAAGGCACAGAAAGGCAGGAAAAAGACTGTTCAATCCCACTCTATGGAAATACTCATTGAACAGCTATCTAGGAAAGACTTCATGCTTCAAAAACTTTGGATCCTCTAAGAAAATAAATTCAGTCTAGGGAGAATTTATAGCAGTCAAAATGTTGTTAAGTTTTTCTTCAGTTGAAATAAAATAGCTTGTCAGAGTTGGGCATTTATCCCCAACTCAACCATTTGTTCTCTCTCTCAAACACGCACTCCCCTATACGGATTACAGAGCTGATGCAAGTAAAAGAAGGGTGGCGAGGGCAGGGAGAGGCAGGGCAAGAATAGTGAAAATACATCATTAAACTTAGGTCATATCCCTCTGAAATTGGAGAGCAGACATGTACTCTTGTGTGTGAAGAGCTTTCTTGTTTGACTCTTATGGATGTAGAGGTAAGAAATAGAATAAAATGTAAAATCATTTAAACGTGTAAAGCACAATTTTCTTTTCCACAGGAGAATCATCTTTTGGAATATAAGAAGGATTTAATAAGAAAAAAATACAGTTGAATGAAACAGAAATTCTTTTTTTTTTAGTATATATATATTCATTTTGAAAATCCTACTGCAGAGAAAACAGAAAGCTCTTCATTTTTAGTTTGGAGGTTCTAGCCCGTTGCTAGCTGCTGACTTTGCAAGTCTCCATACTACTGGTGAGAGAGTGATCAATGAAATTGACAAATGACACTGAATGCCAAGTCAGCCCTACAGAGGTTTAGCTTAGTAAAATCTGTACAATGAAGAGTCAAGCCTGAAAAACAGAAATAAAACCCATTGAGACAGAGTTGTCGATGCAGAAGGAAGCAAAGAACAGAACATGAAGGCAATGAAGGACACAAAAGGGGCAAATGTGTGGTGGGAAAATGCAAGGGATTTTACTGTCTATAATTTATGGGCAGTTAAAACTATTGAAGCACATGATGACTAGGTTCAGCACAGAGAAAGATTAAGAGAATGGAGATACAGATCACAGTATAAAGAACAAAACTGCTTGCTTGTGAAGTTCTTTGCATAAAGGAGCGACTATGTAAAAAAAAGGATATAACAGATACTCTCCTTGGGCAGTTGAACTGGTGGGAGCAGCAACTTCAGACTTCTAAGCGCTGAACATATACCTTGAGCCCAAGATTCTCCAAGAATTTAGTGAAATGAGTCCAGTTTCACCCTAGAAATTTGTGCTAATGAAATGAATTTGTCATGTAAGAATCAGAGATGGTACCGAGGCTGCTAAACTAGACACTAGATAGCAAAAAGGAAACATCATCATGAGTAATTATACCAATGCTCTGTTACAATCTGCAGCATTCACCAACAATATTAACAACTCTTGCCTTCTGGCTCTTCTGTTTCAAGCACCCTTTCTCCACACACATTTCATTTAGTCATAGAATACTCCAGTACTCTGTATTTTCTCCTCTGCCACATTTTAAAAAATGCATCCTATCATTACACAGCACAAATAAAAATGCCTTTCTAGTAGGTGTCATGTACTTTTTATCACACTTCTTTTCCTAACTTCCTTGCAGTGGGTTTCTCTAAGAAGCACCTGCACAACTCTCAATAACCCATACCCTCTTTTCCAGTTTTTACAGCAACTTGGTCTAGATTTTCAGAGTTCTTTTTACCTTTCATTAAGAAATCACAAGTCTGAAATCTTCTAAAGGTTAAGTTAACCATTCCATCTATTACAAAAGGAAATTTTCAGACAACCTATCTACCAAAGTCCAGAGAAATAACTCCTCCAATACTCTTAAGATCTTCACAAGGGAGCAAAATCTCCTCTCTCTCCATAAAGTTCAGTATTCTGTTCTGCAGAGAGATAAATGAACTAATGACAGTGAAGATCCTATATCTAAGTTCCAAGGCAACTGAATTTTTAGGTCCGACAGTGCTTTAAGGTAAGCATCTCAGCAATCCTTGAGATGACACTTCCTTAAAGCAGCCCTTTTAAGAGTGATTTCATGCTTTCCCAAGAAAGGCAAGAGCAGCAGCCAATTAAGTTGAAAAGATGTCTGCTGTAAATTTTAAATAAAATTAACTTTGATCAAGTCAGGTTCTGCAACATGTACCCTTATAGTTCCCAAATACATCAGACTAAATTCCCAGACCCACATCTAAAGGGTTTGAGGCTCAGGACTATCACATAGCTCTATCCTAAACTTTGTCTTCAAAAATTAATTCCTGCATGACTTTTAAAAAAAAAAAGAAAAAAAAAAAAAGAAATGTAATCGGTAATACAATTCCAGCACTTTTTTAAGTTTAGAATTAAATCTTTCAAAAATCAAACCCTTGAAATCTAGGTTGGCTCTGCTTTCATCCATTTATTATCATTCAAGAGTTGGCCTACACATGACACAGAATGTTTGCAAAGAAAAGTACTGGCACTGTCTTTGCAGTATTTTTCCTTCCAGATCAAATATGTTTTCAAAAGTAAATTTTAGAAACTGCTAGAAGCTTCTGACAATATTTTTAAGTCTTTTAAACTTAGGTAACAAATATCAAAAGAAACATTCCAATCGTTGAAACAGATGGAAAGCTTAAATATTTATTTTATAAGATATCTTAATCATGCATCCACTTATACTATACCTAGAGCTATTTCTGCCACTGCTCTAGCCAGAAAAAACGGAAAACAATGTGACAGTGACAGCAATAACAATCTGCTCTTTGAAATATGCAGAGTGCAGTAAAGAAGCACAGAAACTAGTCAGATGGTAACATGAAGGGAGGTCACAAATGACGGTTTGTGCTGTGATGATATATTTGAATAGGAACATATTCAAAAGATGGCAGTGTGGTAAGAAACAAAACAGAAAAACATAATGTGATTGTGTAGTACTCTAGGCCAACACTCATTTATGATAGCTGCTCTTATGACTTTTTTTGTTCAGTCTGTTTTTTCCCTTAAGACCAGTACTGCAGCTGAGAACATTCTACTTTTAAAGTGGCATAATTATCAACAATCCCTTAAAATAAACAAAACAAACAACAGCAAGGACCACAAAAAAAAAAAAAAAAAAAAAAAAAGAGGCACAAAAAGCACTTTAATAGTACTTCAGTTCCAGATACCTTAACATGTTTGATACAGAGAGAGAAAATAAGTAGTGTTAAGAATTTTCCAAATGAAGAATATGTAGATTCTTCGTGTTGCTAGGTACACTCTTTCTTTTTCTTCTAAAAGTGATGCATGCCAAAATTACAAACCACAGTGAAATCGCAAAGTACAATGAGTGAAATTATGTGCCTCACAAAAATCTCTGGCATCAAAGGGGGGGGGGGGGGGAGAAATGATGTACCTAGCATTTATGTACCTCACTGTGGCCTTTTATAACCATCTATATTTTTTTCCCCCACAGTACTGAAGAGACTATAATGGCCACAATTTGTGCAAGATCCAGATTTTTTACTGAAAAATTCTCATCCCTTCTTTTTCTGTTTCTGAAGATAGCTTTGGTCTCTTTTTGTCTTCTCACAAGTCTTGGGTTATTAAAAGTCTTCCAGAATCCTCACATTCAAGAAAAAGAATCCAGATATTTATGCTGAAAATTGCATAAATAAAGATGTTTATTATGTGGTGTCCCCAGCAATGTCGAATCATAGCACTTGATTTTATTAGTTTTCAATCTCAGGTTGATATGTTTCTGATTAATGAAGCATTTGTTCTGCATCACAAAGCAACTGAAGAATACCCTTCTAATGCCAATGAATTGTATCCAAGAGTTAATTACTATGTGACCTTCGATCATGCTTGTTTTGGGACTAGAAGCACCTATTTTAAGCTTGAAGAAAGTTTAAAAGCAAGAGTATGTTTCTTTGAAATAATACTCACTGCATGCTTTGTACTCCTATGGTACTCTACGTTTAATAGTTTGATTTTAAAAATCATATTACAAAGCTTCATCATGGCTCTAACATACAAGCACTCCTCTATAACACACTGAGATCATACAAAAACTCCAGATGAGTTTGAAGCACAACTCTTCTGACCCGCTATTCTGTGACTACAATAATCAAACAGAATAAAACAAAATAAACTCACCACTCATCACACATAGGCTTTTGTTGCTACAGAGAAGCCTAAACATAACTATCATGGTTAAAGGAAACTACAGAAGAAAATCTTTCTGTTGTATGCAGTCAGGCTTTGATTGCAGATTCTGACCTGATAAACTAAAGCTGTCCATGGACAAGGTTTCCATGGAACTCAGACAGTTGCTACATGTATCCTTCCTAGGAATACAAAATACTCTGAAGCCACATTTCTCAAAAGAGCACATACTGGGAAGAACAATAGATTTGCTTTCTGAGAATAAATGACAAGAAATATTCTCAGTAAATCCCTGTGTCTAAAGCAGTTTGAATGCTGCTCTAGAAGTAGGGACGCTGACATCAAGCTAGATCAGACTTGTGGTTCTCCTAGGCTCCACTTTCAGCATTACAAAATTCCCTCCAGTTCAAACCTAAGCAAACTAAACAAATCTTTTATTACCTCCCAGTACAAGGCCTTTTGAAAAAACACTTCCCAGAATTTGAAATATCACAGTTGATATAATTTTTAAAACAGCTCATTCCTAATGGAACTTGAAACATAAACAACACTGTTTCGCAATCTGTCACAGTATTCTCTCCTGTGACTGCTACTGCACATTTCAGCTGACAATACCAGAGAACACGTAGGAAACAGTGAATCTCAGCTTTGAAGAACAATGACACAAAATACAAAACATGCAGTGGATTTAGTCCAGTGATGTTCCCATCTAACTTTAGAAAACAAGCCATAGGTACTAACTCTTCATAGCATTTAATAGAGTACTGAACTAACAGCATAACCTTAGTAAGGATACTATTCTATGATTATGAGAAATAACTACCAAAAGAGTATTTGTTTCTTATTACAAGTTGCAGTACTTGTGCACTGATTAATTTTCATTCCCACGTACTTCCTCCTGGTTTATCTATCCATAAAATGGCTAACACTATGCATAGAGCTTTTTTGTAGCTTAGCTGTATTTCTGTTAATCTCAGAAACCTCACACAGCAAGTAAGCACAGTAAAAGTTGTGTTAAGTCAACAAAACATATATATGTCATTATCCCCCACTCAGCCCACTCATCACAGGTGTAGGATAAAGAACAAATGGAAAGGACAGGGACTAGAGGACACTGGGGAAAGCTGGGAAATACAATCGGGCAAGAAAAGTTCACTGCACCCTTTGGACTTCTGTAACAGTCATCCGGCAACAGTCTCAACTTCACACTTAATCCTGGCAACCACTGACATTTAGACAAATTTGCAGTTAGTTGCAAACTAAGGCAGTGCTACTATATTCCAGTTAACTACAAAAAAAAGTATCAATATGCAAAAACCGAGGTTGTTTCTATGCCTTTGCTCTGCTACTTCGTCGTCACAGAGTCAAAAAACTTGGAAATAAATAGTACAAGACAGATAATGGTCCTGTGTTTAAATGGCACCTGCAGCTATTCTATCTAACACAAAGAAGTATACTGGCTATTATTCAGAAAGTCATCCAGGAAACAAGCTTTAGATAAATGAAGATACAGAAATTAGTTTGAAAAAGAAAATGGTGTTCCATGCAGAGATAGTTTATTAATTAAATATATGCAGCACATCCCAACCCTATCCCAATTTTATTTGGCTTGAAAATAAGGTCACATTTTCATTGTACCTACAACTGCAAGCTACTGTCCAAACAGGTTTCACTGTACTTCGGGGTCATGCCTCAGAGATTGCATTCTCCTTCAAGTATATTCCACAGTTACAGCTATTCTTCTGTGCATACTCTGACCTACTCTGTGCTTGTCAACAGCTCGGGATTGCTTATTATTATCTTCGAGAGTGTCAAAAGCAGGTACAAGTCCTGAAGAGCAAATTATTTTTAAAAATGGGAGCAAGCACCATGCCACAAAGAAATCCACATGCAGAACAGAGCTAACAGCACAAACAAAATGCAATTCAAGTGTCCACTCTTCCTTATTCAAAATCATAGCTTTAAGTCCCTTTGTCACTCTTGTGTGGTTCACTGTCATCACCCCTGAAAGAGTCTGGCAACTAGAATGTGACAGAAATTGACAGTAATGCAGTCATCCTTTGCTTTTCTTACAGCAGCAGCTGTCAGAAGCTATAGCACATTAAGCCAAAGTACTAGTCATCATGAAGCTTTTCCAACATTAAAATTTAAGAATATACCTTTAGAGAGTTTAAGTAAGTTAGGATTGTCATTCTGTGATAGATATAGAGATGAATGGATAAAGGAATGGATAAGTAAGACAGAAAGTGCTATAACTTTGTCTGAACAGGCTATTTTGAAAACGCAACTTTTGCACTCTTGTTCTACAAGTTCCAGAAATAATGGTATTACTGTGCAGCATAGCATTCCAGGTATCATTTGCTGACTATTAAGAAGATTAAGGAACTTTCTCACCCTCCTCAGTCGATACCAGATTAAAATCCCAATTTTAATGTTTCAGAAACATTATCTTATAAGTATTGTTCCATTATTTCTTGTTCTCCGACATCAGTTCTGACACTTGTCAATTTAAGGCCAGCTACTTCCTGTACAGACAAGATTCTCATATACAGTCTGAATCTATAAACATGTCCACCTGTAGATACACACAACTTTCGAAATGCTAGCTGGTCATAGAACAAGTCAACTCAAATCCAGCAGCTAAATTCAGCAACATTATAAGGAAAAAAACAATGAAACAATGGGGTGGGGGGAAGGGACGACACACAAAAACACAACCAAAAAATGAAACAAAACAAAACAAAAAGCCCTAAACGTTTTCTTCCAGGTGTGAAAATGTATTTTTTCAGGAAGTCCCATCTAACAGTGTTTAAGTAAAAGCTAAAGCAATTACATCCACTCAGACTAAATAATAACAACAAAGCAATCTAAAGCAAAATAATAAGTAAAGGAAATCTAACAGCACATAGTAACCATCAATATTTACAATAGTTATATTACTTAGTATTCACTGTTCATGTAACTGCAGCATGCTTATGATGGAAAACACAAAATGTGGTCTAACGTGAGCACTAAAATACACATATTGGCACTGTATACACACATGGAATGTGTATCCTAGAGAAAGTTCCCTGTAGGTCATCCTACCAATATATTTAAATCCATATTTAGTGACAAAAATCAGTTCTAAGTTCCCCTGTTTTATAACACTTCATCTCTCCACTGAGCAGTCAAGACCAGTTCAGGGGTTTGCGTACTAAAGCCAAGGTTGCTTCCAACAAACCAGCCAACCCTATACATAACTGCTTCAACACCATCACAGAATCCCACTACTTCACTAAACACATGAATATGATTCAGCAAGGTATTTTTAAGATACTACCACACACTTTGTTAGAATAAAATTAGCGCCACAGAATTAACAATACATTTATGGCATCAATAATTTTAATCCCCCTCCCCCCAAATGTTACATGTTACTCATGGAAACAAACAAACAAAATACATTTGCAAGGAAAAAAAAAACCAAACAAATAAATCCTAAAAACCTGCTTCCAATCAAGCTCTCCAGAGTAAGAGATTAATGCATCTATCATACAGAAAAGGTAGAAACAGCTCGTGTAGCTTTGGGGAAAATTCAGTTTTCACGAGGTGGACGGAGATGAAACAAACATTTCAAAAAAGCAGGTACTTCTGTTCAGGAAACTCCTAATGGCTGGATAAGCACATGCAAAACCCATTTTAAACTGATGAATTCTAGATTAGTGCAAGAACTGAGTTACAGTTTTCCCCAAAGCCGCCACCACCACCACGTGACAGAAACCAGCTGGAGAAAACTTGTAAAACTCATGTATTTAGGATACCCTTACTGAAGGATAGGGGAGTCCTACACTGGGATGCCTGGGAAACACACGAGGAAAGAGAAAAAAACAAAAGCAGAATACCTTTTCCGTCACTCCCAAACATTAACCGTGTTTAACATCTTACCTTTTACCCGCATGCGAGTTGCCAACAAGCTCCCCACTACCGCAGGGGCAACACCCTAAGCCCTTACTGGCTGCTGGGAAACGTTGAGCCACAGTCTTCCCCGCCCCTCCCGCAGGGCCGCTCGAGGCGCCTGGAGGGCTCTCGAAGCTTCGAGGGCAGGCAGCGGCAGGTGACGGGTGGCAGTTGCGCGCCGCAGCGATCCCTCGGTGCCGAGGAGGCTGTTCAGGTACTGTCGCTGCTGTATCACCCTCCTGCGGGAGCGGCCGCAGGCCCCAGCTTCTGCCCCCACCCTCCCCGGCAGCGTTGGGAACCCTCCACCGGGTGCTGTGGGCGTGCTCCCCACTAGATCATGCGTTCCTGAGAAGCTGCCAGGCTTAGTGTTTGGGTCTCAAACTCCTACGCGTTGCCCCTGTATGTGTATTTTTTAAGTCCTCATCACATGAGGGCTTAAACACCAATATGGAGGAAGCTGGGAGAGGCGGATCTACAGACTTTGCACGTGTAAAAGATATTGCAGAGACCAAAGAAAACCATTTTCTGTGGTCCTTATACATGGAATAAGCGTCACTTAGTATAAATGGCAGCAAAATGGATTTGGATAGCCATTAGCAAAAAGCTTTCTGGCAACAGGACAAACGCCTTGCAGTAGTTACAAATGTAAAGTGTGGGGTAGCCAGTGAGACATACTGCCCAGCCTGGGCCCTTCCAGTTTGAATTTTTTCCAGAGTTTTTTATGTTTCTATAGGATCGTGTCAGCTACACCAATTTTAGCAGGAATTTATTTTAAAGAATTAATATACTGTAGCTTTGTATAAAAGTTTGGACCTGTGTTTTGAGAGAGTGAAGCAAGACATGCTCATGAACCATAAAAGACAGTTTTCACACTGATGAAATACTCCAGTGAGAAAGAATTAGGGATGAATTTAAATAAAATTTTGGTGAGATTAATTCTGAAGCAGTTTGGACTACACTTGAACTACTCAGAAATAATTTCTCATATATACCAACATTGCCTCTGAATGCCTCAGCTGACACTTGTAGAAATAGCTATTAGCTCAATATAAATAGCACCAATTTTCACATTTTACGCAATGCTCTGCATTCCAATTTCTAGAAATTTCCTGCATTTTCTGGATGGCTATCTTTGTTTTCCCATATTTTCTCTCTGCCTAGTCCTTGAAACCTAGTATAGCAATATCTTTAAATAGAGGCAGCATAGAAGCAAAATGGGATTTTAAAAAAGGAAAATTATTCAAGCCATTTTGAGAGTTACCTGAGGTTTTGTCTTTTAAATAAAAATATTTTGATGCTAGATAACCTACTTCTAAAAGCTTCAGCACGTAAGCTCCAACAGAATTTCCTTTTCTCTAAACTTGGTGTGCTATATTAAAAGTACAGTTTTGTGCTGTGGTGTACTCTACAGTATCCATGCATATCAGGAAGTGGTGACAAGATACAGAGGGACAGCAAGACTATTAAATATCCATCATGCCACTCTGGATCAAGCTTAATGCAATCAGAAACACATGACTACATCAACTTATCTCCTTTGATCAAATGTGATTAAGTAAGTCATTAATTTTCAAGACAAATAAAAAATTCAAGATCATTTTATTATAAATGTAAATGCCTGTCTTCTTAAATGATTTTTCTAAAGGAAACCCTTTTAATACAGAACTTTGTATACTTCAGAGAACAGTTGTTTTAACATTGGTTTTAATTTTAATGAAACATTATGTATTTGTATGCATGTCTTCTTCCCTTTTTTCTCACACTGCTCATGTTGTCAAGCAAAATTTGTGCATCAGCTTGATCAAGATAATTTCATTATACCATTGTTACCATTATGACTTGGGCAATTAGTAGTTTATAAGAATAAATTTATAGCAATCAGTGATTGAGGCACATTTGCAGTAGTCAGGGTGTAATAAAGCCCAATCAATTTCTTTCATTTAATATGTAGGCTGTGACCCTAGTTTTGATGAGAACTCTTAGCTATTTCATCTTTAAATAAAAAAGAATGTCTGCAAGCAATTATAGTGGTGTGTTAATTGGATATTCCTTTTTATCTTTTATACTACAGAATGCATTGCTAACGAAATCCTTGTTTTCTCTCTCATTCTCTTTCTCTCTCCCTCTCTGTAATGAACTGATATTGACTTGGTGTATTTTGCTAAGACAATGGGCCAGATTTTGATTTTCAGTAGCATTGGTGTAAATCTGGAGTGACTTCTCAAAATTAAATAGAATTACTCAGATTTCTATACACACAACTAAAATCAAAACCCACTCCTCTTTTTCCAGTTTTTGTTACCATTAACAGAGGACCTGATTCGGAGCTGAGTGCTACTTCAAGCTATGATCAGTCATTGTTTCATATATGAACTGAAGTATCGACTGGCATGCAGTATTCAAGTGGATGATTCCTAAGCTTAAAGCATAGGGAAGGTTTAGTGTTTGCCTAAGGTACTTCATTGCATTAAAACCATGCTGATTTAAGGCGTAGGATAATCGGTGAAAGTAGTACACACTACATGAAGAAATGAGACTCTGTGCCAGAGTTAATCAGGATTACATAGGCCACATTGTACATTTTCCTGTTCCATGAAATCACTCATTGACCTGAATAGGTCCATCTTCTGGGTAACATGTTCCTACTCAGGACTAATAGGGACATAAGAGTTCAGATAAAAGGTTTTGTGTCTGGGGTAGATATACATTGTAAAATTGTCACAAAAATTTTCCTGATATTTATTTCCCCTGCAGCAGATTTGGCACACAAGGCAAAAATTCAGCATTTCCTTGGTTTTGTCCCAGTATTTTGAAGATTTCTCCATCATGCAATAAGGAAAATGGCAAATATTTTTTTAAAATCGCTTCTGGGATTTAACTTCTGGAATTTGGAACTAACTGTGTTCTGTAATAGAATTCTGGACTGATTTAAAAAACCCTGTGTTTTATCAGGGGTATAAATTACCTTGGAAATGTCCTTATTTTCTGTTTTGTGTCATATCAATAATTATGCAAGTAAGATATTTTACAAACAGCAAAAATGCTGTCGTTCTTCAGTGTCAACTTTTTATCTCCTGTGTCTTAAATTTAGGCAGAATTGTGTAAAATTTCTCATTTATACCATAAAGCTAGAAGATCTTCAAAACAATCAATTGTAGCACTATCTGACAAAAGGAAAATACTGTTGGTTACTCCAGGTCTCATGCAAACAATATCTCACTCTTATTTAAGTGTCTCCTGATCTATTCAAATGCTTTATTCTAGTTCTGTGATTGATCAGTGAGTGTGATAGTTTATTTCCTGCAGGCTTTATTTCCAGCAAAATTGCAACAAACATTTTACTTGATGTTTTTTGAGGCTGCGGGATAGAATCTTGAAATCCTTAGTCCTTAATCAAGCAAAAATCCCACTGAAATTAATAGGAATTTTATTTGCACATAAACTCAGTGAAGACTGAAGGGTTATAATCTGCTTTTGTAGATCAGAAAACTTGGTCCCCCAAAAGCATACTTGAATTTATTATGAGGGGAAAGATTATTAAAAGACAGAAATAAATAAAGAGATACTCAAACCCTCAAGGCAAATCATAAGAGTAACCTGGCTCAGGCAAATGAAGAGTAAGCAAAAAATCAGCCAGCAGGGAGGGTACGGTTCTTGTTCATCAGTTCGTCGTATTTTGGTGGGAAAAAATTAAGACAGTCAACAATGCATGTACATATATATACATGTATATGTATATGCACACACATACGTATAGCCTAAAACAAAGTACTTGTATGAAACAAGAAACTGATGTTTAACACTGTGGCCAAGATGACAAAACTTGTTCCTTTTGGATGGCTTAATGTTAGAACTACCTTCTGGTTATTTTGAGGAAAATATTGGGGAAAGAAAAACAGAGAAAATACACATTCTTCTTTGTATGCTATAACTTGGAAATCAGCTGTTCTGAGTTTAGAAATAACCAATATTAGAATTTCTGATGCTTCAAGATAACCTGTGTAGAAATCCACTTACATCAGGAGTTTCTTACATAGCTATAAATACTTCAGAAGAATACAAAAGCAGTTGCTTGTGTCCAATGGTTGGACATACTATGATGAATGATGTTCAGTATACTCAGAAGGTGTGCTCCCTTTGCATGTTTTTTGATGACACATTCTGTTACATGGTAATACCGACAATATCTGAAAAGAAAAATACTAGTCTTTCTTTTTCTCCCTGTGGGTAAAATATTACAATTCAGTCATACCATTTTCCATGACATGTAAAAAACAATATTCATTATGACAACAACTTTGCATCACATATAGAAAAAACTGTAACTATTGGCTTTGAAAAGGAAAAAGAAAATATTTTCAGTTTTCTTCTGAAGATGTGGGTTATTTCTACAGAAACTGGATAGGATGGTATGAGGATTCGTTGTATCAGAATTTTGCATCAACATACACATTTGGAGATGTGCTTAAAATGAAGTTTAAATAATATCTTCTCTTGGTGTTATCCAGTTGCAAGAGTTTATTGATTTGAATGATAACTTGTTTGTAAGGTGGGGGCAAAACCAGTCTTCTTGTTGTCACAGTTGTTTTGTGCAGCTATTGATGTGATGAAACAATTCCATTTGTGGAATACTGTAAAGTAGCAGCTGCTTAATGGAAATGAAATACTTTAAGAAATTGCATGCATAAAAGCTTCTAGGTGTTTAAACCTCTGGTCAAATGAGACAATTTATAATGTTAACAAACTTAATTCCAGAACAAGTTGTACCACAATTGGACCTGTCACTATACTACAAGCAACTGTCCCTCATGATTCATTATGACCCACCCTGCTTGACATGTGGACTGAGTTCAGAGTGTGGAGAGTGAGTCGGGCGAGGGAAGATAACAGAGATAAATCTAAATTCATTCTGGAAGCAGTCACACTCAATGACATATTCACTGACTTCTTCAACAGCTCATTTGATAATGTTCTTTCTGCACTATTCATTTTTCTGAAAGATGAAAGCTGGCTGAAGATCTCATCTGCTCACTGATGCAGGGAGAAGATTTGAAATTAGCACAAAAATAAAAAAAGGAGGGGTGGGGTGGGGTGGAAAGCAAGCACTTTCCGATTAACAGTATCTTGGTCCTGACAGGGAAGGCTAAACATCCTGCCTTTTCAGGTCACCTTTAATTAGATATGCATTATAATTCTACAATATGTCAATGGGCTGGTTCTGTCTGGCAGAATTGTGCTTAGAGAAGGGGGAATACATTAATCACAATAATTAATTGCTTGAAGAATGGAAACATTGTTTTCTGTCTGAGCTTGTAACATGATACATATTTGTATAAATTTTTTATTACCGTTCTACAAAAAGCTCAGTCTAGGAGGTTAATAACATGATTGTAAGAAGAGTGTAAAAAGGCTCAGTAATTCTTGGCCTATTACAAATTCCTGGTTTGAGTTTCCTTTTTGTTGAAGTGAGGAAGTAAGGGGTGGAGGAGACAATGCTAATTGCATTAGCCAGCCAGAATGTTACATAGTTCATTACTGGAAATGAGAATTAAAACACCAGCTAACTGCTTTTCTCCACTGGTACTGAAAATATACTACACCTGCTTCTGCTGATTTTCCTGACTTGTTAATTATCCAGAAAAATCTGGGTCAGTATTTTATGACCAAATTAGTTACTAGCTACAGATTACAACTGGCTTGCCAAAAGGAAATTAAGAAGTATCACATTAGGTGAGGGTAAAAATAAAAATGTGATACTTACAGGTTATTTGGGGGATTTGCTTTTAGAAAATGCTTTAAAAGAATGTTTTCCATTAAATATCCTTTACTTTTGTACAAAGAATTTAGAATGCCTGTTAATGTTTCAGAATTGTCAAGAAAGTTTACCAATTCAGAAAAGTGCCTGGTAGCCCGCCTTTGTAGGAACACTAACAGCCACGATATGTCTATCTGTAATCATACAAACACTGCATCAGCACTTTTGTATCTGCTCTTGAATGGGGACACAGAAACAAGACTTCTGTAACACATTCCTTCACTCTTTTCGTGTTCTTCATTGAAAATATGTGTGTGAGAACATATTTGTGCATGTATGTCCATATCAACAGTATAAAAAAAAAAGAAAAAAGGCAAAAGTGGCAGAGTCACAGAGAGCTGCATACTTAATGACACACAGTGCCTAACTGTTGGATACTTACTTGCTTATTCAGCACTTTGCACTCTAGGCCACCATTCACCTCTTCTCTTTGCCTGCCCTTGCTGTTCATATAACTCATTTGTTTTCCCTGATCAAATCAACAATCTTTTCTGAATAATCAGTCCTCTCTCCATCCAGTAAACATCTTTATTTTCCAAATTCATAATTTCTCTTATCCAAGACCCACTTTTCTCACATCTGTAAAAGATGGGAAAAGAAAAGAGATGAGAGGGGTGCATGAAGGGAATTCAGAGAATCATATACCTACTCGTATATGGTAAACCTCCTTCTTTCGTTAATCAGAAGAGAGTTAAAAATAAAAACAACTGCAATTATATTAATAAATCTCTGACATTTTCTGAATATACTAAAGCAATTTAAAAAACCCAAAAAAACCTTGCAAATATTACAGGTAGGCTTTAACAGGCTTCCAATACACTTGTCACTAATACAGCTATCTACGTTTGTGCTGTTTTTCATCCTAGGCAGTTTTGTGTTGGGTTTTTTGTTGTTTTTTTTTCTCTGAAATAATGACAGAAAATTATGTAGCATAAAATCTTTAATACTAGTACTATTCCTTTATCTGAAATGCAAAGATCAAATAAATAGCCCACAGAATAAATACAATTAAAGATAGAAAGAAGCCAGTACATTCAATCTTCAGATGGAAGGAGTAAATACTTATGTAAAAGGTATAACTTTTTGTGAAGCTTATATAAGAATACCAAAAAAACCCCAGAAATTGATCCATAAAATTCCACTCCTCCAGAAAGACATATATTTCTGTACACACTGAATAAGAAATTAAGTACTTCTCTATCCAAAAGAATAACAAAATAATGTTTTAATTATATTCCAGGTAAGTCCAAAATAAAATAGACATTCTAATAGAATGGGATATGGTTTTGTTTTTCTCCTCAAAACAGATAGCAATGGTATACAGAATGAGTATAGACTGTTATTCAGCAATGGTTCTGTGCAAGATATAAACTGAACAGTGACAGTGACAGTCATTTATGTCTTTTTATTAATGTAACATGTTTCCAGTCATACTAAATAATTTTTTCTTTTAATAAATTTAGGGGGTTTATTTCTGTGTTGTCTACCACCTTAACGCTGTCTCATTTTATACATGGAAAATGAACCTTAAACATTGTCAAATAAATTGCTACCATTATGTATTCATCTTTATGTATATAAAGAACTTGCAATACGGTGGAGGTTCAGATTTAGCAGTTGGTAGGTACTTTAGAAGTCATGACATATTCCAAAGGGAATCACTATGAATATTTTTTAATACATGATTGTGAGACTGAATCTGCATTAGTTTGATTTCCTGTGTGTTGCCTGGAAGGCTGTGAAAGGGAAAGTTTTTCTGATCTAAAGGAACCGCAGAACATCCAGACAAAAAAATTCTATTGCAGTGGTTATTCATTTTGGAAAGGAAAGCTATGTAAAAGTAAAGAAGTTTGTTAAAAGGATATCTCTTTAATAAAAGGAGCAGTGAAAAGGACAAAAAATTTAAGGATATCAGGGAGACTATTTATTTAGGCACCATTATTATAGAGGATTACGGGAAAAAAGGAAATTCATCAAAGTTTAACGTCCACAGAAATTCCTAGAATGATCGAGTAGAGGAAAATAGGAAACAATGCATGTAAGCTACTGGAATTGTTGACAGAATTACTATGAACAAACCTCAAACAAAATATTAAAGATCCTTTAGGAGTTACACATGAGAAGTGTAATAAGAACAGTTAAAGAACTTCAGGCTGGAGCAGAATTGTTAAAGTAACTATTTGCACCATAATGCAAAAGGAAGGAGCTGGAGAGATTGCCGTAAAGGAGCCTTTTGTATGAGGAATGCATCAGAGGATTTGTCTGGAACTGAAGGCCCAGTATGAGAGATAATAGGAAAACATCATGAAATTAACAATAGCAAATTGTCCTGAACAGACAGCATCATCCAAGAGTTCTAAAGAAATAAAAGTATGAATTTCATATATTTTAATGGTTAATATGAATCAGCTTAGATAACAAAGAAATGAAAGGTAATAAAAATGAAGCAAAATCTCTGTACGAGATCCAGGATGTTTTAGGGAGCTATAGAGAGTAAATCTGATTTCGCCAACAGACATATTGGTGGAAATATAATAAAGAGTAGGATAGGAAGACAGGTAAGTAAATTTTAAAGTGGGCAACAATCAAGACATTTTTGTAAATCAAAGTTAAGTCTCACAAATATATTAGCTTTTTAAGGAGTCAGTGAGGGGGTTGATAGGAGTAATCCAGTTGATATATACTATACACCTGAATGTCTTACAACCTTAGGGCGAAGATCTTCACCAAAGGCTGTTTCTTAATAGGAAAGCATTAATAATAAGTGGAAAGTAGGTATCTATGTATGTATAAATTTCAGAGAGTGTGAAAGAGTTCAATAGCCAGTTTTCACAATGTATTAGAGTTACTAGTGGGATCCTGTGGAGTTGTATGATTCTCTATGTATTCCTAGAAAATCTGAAAAGTTGCTGATAAGCTAGATATTTTCTAATAGTAAAAAAATATAATAACAGAAGAATGAAGAAAATTATAGCAAAGAATTGCACAAGTACCTCACGATATGGAATGACAGCATGATAAACTGCTTGATAGAATTCCATTTGATAAATTCAAAGTGATACAGAGAAGGAAAAAAGCCCCCAAACCTAACTATGCCTACCCTGTGATGGATGCTAATTTAGCTATAACTGGTCAGGAAACAGATCTTGAAGTCATTGCAGATCTTGCAATGATACTTTTATGAAAATGTCAGCTCTGCTGAGCAGCAGCTAAAAAGACAAATAGAACATTAAGAATTATTTGAAAAGCATTAAGAGCTTAGGACAGAAAACCTTATTGCTATTAAAGGAATCCATGGCATTTATACAGTTCTGGTCACCCCATCTCGAGAAGGATGCAGTAGAACTAAAGAAGATGTAAGAAGAGTAAGAGGATGACCACAGATCAAAAATTATTTCCATTTGAAAAGAAAGTAAATGGACTAACTTACAAGGAAATGGCTAAGAGGGAATACTGCAGAGATACATGCCAGTATGAATGATACGCAGGAGGGAATTGGAAATTATCACTCAGTGTAAGAAATTAGAACTATCCCATGGAATTTTCAGCTGCAAATATTAAACAAACACAACTTAGCACTTTTATATATATTACATGTAATTAAACTGTGAAACTCATCACCAAAGGATATTGTGGAATTGGAAAGTATAAATGGTTTTGAAAAGCTGCTAGGCAAATTCATGAAAAAAGCACTTATTAAAGAGTATTAAACAAAAAGATACAGCTATAATACCGAGCTCCACTGCAGATTGCCAGAAGGTGGGAGGGAAAAAGTGGGGAGTTATCACTATGCACTTCCTCTGTCCTTACAGCATTTCATTAAAGTGCCTGGTACATGGAACCACTAAGGTCAGAATTATTGGACTTGTTTAATCTGAAGCAGTACAATCATTTATAACAGGTGCCTTTTCCTGAAGCTCTTCCCTGCTTTGCATATGAATAATGCCAAAGTCAGACATTCTCCAAAGGAATGGAGAAGGTGGAAGAAAAGTAAAACTTCACACAACCACTTATTCGATGATACGTAAGCCTTCTGGAGCCATGACTATTTACCAGAAATGTAATTTGCAAGACTGAAGCATTATCTTAGATATGTTATAAAAGGCCAGGGACTAATAACCACTCATAAAACTTCATACCTCATCTTTGCTGGTGTTGGCAAGTTCTTGACATGGTAATTGGGGATAATATTGCCACATTATGTCCTAAGTGTATATTCTGGCAAGCATATAGATGATGAAGCATGAAAAAAAATACAGTAGTCATAATCTAAAGTTACCATATTATATTCAGATTCTGCACTAGAAAACAATTTCTAGTGATTCTGGAATGATACCTTACCTGCAAATATATTTTGACATACTCAGTTATCAGAGTCATAGATAAAGAGAGCTTGGGAAAAAGGAGGGAGAGCAAAGACAATAGTTATGATAAAACTCTTTTACTTAATATAATTTTACTTGAGCATTCTGAATATAATCTAAAATTTAAGCCATGGTATTTAAAATGGAATTAAAACTCATTCTCACCTGTCCTACCATGAATTCCCATGAAAGAAATAATAATATAAATTTACCAAACACTGGAAGATACTGTCTAAATCACCATCAAATGTGTAAAGCCTTTTCTCCCATGCCTCAGGTACATACAGCATGTCCTGTTCACTGACTGAAACACTTGTTTGTATGCATATACCAATATGCATTAAACAAGCACTACAGAAGTCCCCTGTCTGTAAAACAGGCAGACAAGCTTTGTGGTTTGTTCCACAAGGTGTTGGACTATTAGTTTTATTAGCTACAAGTGATGTGTAAAAAATTCAAATGAAGAGTTAGTCAAGCTTTGTATTTGGCTTGGTCATGCATTTTTGCCACAAATCATAGCAGGAACTCAGACTAACAAATGTCTTTATTCTTTTCTGAATGATAAGCTATTTGTATAAAACCCCTACAAGGTAAGTAGAAAGTCTGTAATAAACTAAATAGAGAAAAAGTATCAGTGCTGGAAACTCATATTGCTTTCTTGACACTATGCAACCCAACAAACTTCCTTGCTCGTAAAATGGAGGTTTAAGACTACAGAAAAGCTACTGAGTTTAAAAGCAAACATGAAATTTCCCTTGACCTGGTGGCAGTGCTCTTGCTGGCTCATGGTTAACTTGCTGTTCATCAGGACCCCTCAGATCCTTTTCTATGGAGCTTGTTCTGAATTGAAAAAAATAAAATTTATCCTTTAAATAGTTATTAGCTAATTGCTATTCTTTATTAATGAATCCTGCAGGAGGTGTGCTATTTTTTAAAATTTTCAAACACTGCAAGGTAATGCTGCTGTAAGATGGTTATAGACTTGATGCTGCTTAAACTTTTAGAGCAAGCCTGCAGGAAGGACTGCAAAATGCAAAACAAAATTTGGAAGTGTGACTAGAAGCACTTTATGGAGTGCTTACAGGACTTAGAAACCAAACTCCCAATAAAAAGATAACTTCAAAATTGCTATTCTCTACTAAAATAACAACCATCATAGAGGAGTATCTGCACAAGGCATTTGGCCAAAACATGAAAATCAAAAATACTCTGGAAAGAATTGCTCACTGGTGAACTGTATACTTTTCCTAACATACCAGTGTGCAGTACTGTACAGCTTCTTTTTCAGTTTATGGTAAAATGCTTAGAAAGTAAGTTTGCCTTATAATATGTGCTTTAAATAATATTTTCAGTATATAGTTTTTATCAAGTTCGTTCATGTTCTTTCACCAGGAAGGAGCTTCAGAAGTGTTTCATGCAACTGTGACCATTTCATTCCCTTTAAAAACAATGTAATACTGAAAATAAAAATCTCATTGTTACATATTAAGAAAATAATTACTGAGCTGCTTCCTGCTAAATTAGAGAGTAGCAGCTCTGAGACCAAGGGTTTTTTTGTTCTGATTCTGATTTAAGCTTCCTATGAAAAGTGGGTTAGCTCTGCAATACCTTTCAGTCTTTTTGTTTCTGGTCTGAAGATATTTCTGTTATGTTTCTGTGTCTAGGAGAATAACAGAATGTTTTATTTAGAATATGCATTTGAATTTTTAAGGTCTGTGCACACGTAACAAAAGCAAAATATCCCCCAGCTTTAAGTTTAACAACTTCACAGAAAAATCATCATCAATTTGAGTAAATAGCACACATTTTTCATATACAGGATTTCTCATATGTAGCATACCTGAAGTGCTATCAGTACAGAAATGAATGAAACATAAAAATACAGTCTCAGTGCAACATAGGCCTTAATTATTACTCACTTTTGGCCAATAGTAAAGGAATTGCCAGCTAATAAATGATACTATACTAGGATGTAGACTTAGGTAGTTCTACAATTTTCTAGACCTATCAGTTAAAAAAAAATAAAATAGCTGTTACACACATTTATTAAGCCATATAAGAGGCTTAAACAAGCAGGAATGACATGCAAGAATTGTTTATTCCATTACAATTTCAGAATTCTGGAAAGGAAAAGTAGGTTTTAAAGATCTCATTTCTGTAACATCTACGTTCCTCTATTTCCATACATTTTACCTTTCTAATCTATGAAATACAAGAGAGAAAAATCCAATTTCCATGTTGCTCAGTGCTACAGATGCTGCTGCTATGGAAACTACCCTTCATGTGCCAGAAATGAAGACATACTGTTGAGGTACAATTACTGCAATGCAAAGCAGCATTACTTTTTAATTTCTCAATTAAAAGTCTAATATAAATGCCTAAAACATTGCTTCAATGCATTATGTATGCTTCTACTTCTAGAGAACTCTGTAACACTTTTGACTACTGAATGTTGTAAGGGATCTCCACAGAGCTGTCAGCTTATTGTCTGAGGCATACAAAAGAACATTGTGTAGTGGAAGTTGGAAAACATAGGACTCTATAATAACCTGCTTGTTTATAAAACTGAAATAATGACATGTATCTAATAACAGCTCTGTCTAAAACCTAAGTGTACTTGAAGACTAATGTAGCAAATAGTAAATGTCAGTGTTTTGATCTCAAACAACATCTTGGCTGTGGGAACATTTCTAGAAGAGGCAGGAGGCCATGACTACATGGAACTAATGAAAGAAGACCACAGAGCACAGGGG
>JANHGB010028252.1:0-10046 GCA_026283785.1 Coracopsis vasa | reverse complement strand
GCTCTAGTGGAAGGTGTCCCTGCCCATGGCAGGGGTTAGAACTGGATGAGCTTTAAGGTCCCTTCCAACCCAAACCAGATTGAGATTTGATGACCATGGGGTGCAAGGGTGCATTGAGGAAAATGCTAACTGAGTGCAATGAGTGTCTGCGCAGTTCCTGCTGGCAAGAACAAGCTCTCTCTGCTTGTCTCCCTTATTCCCCTGTAGGTCCTAAATCCAATCTGATGTATTTTTGAACACCTCATCAAGCCTTATGCCTTGTCCAGCTACCCAGTGCAACCATGGGGCATCACTAATTTGTTCTGCATTTAGTTTGTGGGCTTTGTCAAGCTGATTGAGACTCCAAAATCCTCAGACTGCTTTCCAGGCCAGATACATTAGAATAAGCTCAGAGAAATGTAATAAGAACACATGTATCTGGAATGAATGGAATCAAATTCCAAACTCTTGAGATGTGCTTATTGCTAATGATTTGTTAATAAGTCAGTCTGATGCAGGCTGACAAAGAAATACTTTTCCCAAGGTGGGGGCCTTGTGTTTCTATCTCATACTGATTACTTTACAAAAGAGGCTTCTTCACCTGTAAATACCTGGAAGTTGGGTGGTAAGGAAAGAAAGAATCAACATATGATGCCATGGGAGCGTTTCCAGAAGATGCATTGCAGAAGAGTGGACAAAAATCATGCTTTTATTATCCAAAGGTTTATTTATGAGTAACATTTCATGAATTCTCCATCTCATTCCAGGTCTGGGACCTGCTTTATTATATCCCAGAAGTGGAATGTAAAAATGTATCCTTTCCTGGTTTTCTGTAACAGTGCATGTGGAGTTAGTTTAGTGCTGGCGAAATCTTGCAGCCAATTATACCTATAGATTTAGGCCCTCTATTTATCTCTGTGTTACACTGAAAGCTATTGCTGTCTGCAGTGTCAGTAGGTCCTGATTCCAGCCTGGTGGTGGGTCAACAAGGAGAAGGTCTGTCAGTAGTTCATCCAGTCAATAGTCCTCATGCTCCCACCAAAGGTATCACACATTACTGGCAAGACCTTACAAAATATCCATGCACACTGGGAATAGCATCCTTTGCTAGCTGGATCTTCACTGGTCCATAAACAGCTCAGATCTATATTTACAGAGTAATATATGGATTGGTTTAAACAGGACTCCTCTAGACTTTAATTCCCTCAAGGATGGTTAAGAGTGTTTATAAAGGGAGAAAAAAATAGCATAAGTGTGAGGAATGGAAGGCTGTTTACAGGGACTAAATATGAAAACTTAGCTGAAAATTGGAAGGATGAAATTCATGCACAAAATAGGCTTGAACTCGGTGTGTTCCTTTGGTGGGGAGGAAGGAAGTAGAGGTGTGGATCATGAGACTGCCATTCCTTTTCTGTCTTAACATTTCAGAGTGCAACTTTTCAGCCTTCAATATTGCAGCCTTTAAAAGTTACCTTCATTGTAAAGACTTTTTGAAGTCAAATAACCAGTGGGTAAAATAGAACCAGCTTTCGAAAGCAATACAAAAAAAGGACTTTGCATTTTTATTTCATCACCTACAACTGCATGGAAAGTCCATGTAGATTTTACATAACTCTCCTTGTTTTCTCCTGCGTTTACAGCAAACTGTGAGGTCCGTTGTCCACCAAGCTCTAACAAGAAATTGCATTTGAAAATGGCATTTATTTGGTATTCTTTGACACCTGTATTTTTCTTCTGTGTTGCAAGTGTTAAGGTTAAAAAATTCATCTCTCACATGGATGTTCCTGTTTCTGTGGAGGTTGGTTTCACATTCAAAAGAAAAGCAAAAGAAGTGGATTTCTAAGACACTGATGGAGAAAGATGTCCCAAGAAGGCAGCACAAGGCCCAAAGTGGGAGAAGAGCCCCTGTCCATGTGGTGGATGTTGATAGAGAAGAGCCTATGCAGAAATGAAACATCAGAAAGGGAGCTGGAAGCAGGTGAGGAAGTGAAAGGGAAAGGAAAAGCTGGCAGCACAGTGAGGTGTCTTGGGAATAAACCACCCCAGCTCTGTGTTCAGACAAGTCAAAATCAGACATCCCCGAAAGTATGACTCCCCCCACAGCCACAAGGCACCAGAAGTGATGCAGAGCGAAACCTACTGGAAGGTAATTCCCAGCCAAATGCAAGCAGCTCAGATAAAGCCTGACAAGGGATTGATGAGGGATGCTCAAGCAACAGGGATGGGGGGAGCACTGTGAAAAAGATGACAATTGCATCAGCTTGGATTCCCATCTCAATTCCTTTAGATTTGCCTTTCCATTTCCAATCAGCCCCTTGATCCACAGGCTCTGTCATCAACACCTGCTTCCCTGGAGCATCTGAAAACCTGGAGCCTTTCCCAGAGCCAGGAATCCATTTTACATTGTTTGCAGTCTGCATTTCAGCGTCATTACTCAGTGGTACAAGAGTGCATGCGTGTGTGTGGAGGGGGGAATAATTGTGCCATTAATGATTGCTATTTTGATTACAGGATGCAATTGTCACTGCGGTTGGAAGCCAATCAATGCGTTGTGAGTGGGAGCCCGCTGCTACTTTCCAATGGTCCTTGATTAAAAAGGAAGCTTTTGGCTATCTTCAAGCAGCAGGGGAGGAAACAGCACGGATGAAGGTGAAGCAAGTGCCAGACTCTCACTCCCGATGGATCACAGCTCATTTTCACCTGTAGTTTAGGCATGTAATCTGCTTTTTTCTCAACTCCAAGGCCTTCTTCTCCCTTTGCTCCTGACCAGACAGTTCCTAGAGCAGCCTCTGCTTTTTGGTGACAAAAGCCAAGTGCTGCAGTCTTTGCTCTGGTGTCTTTTCCTGCAAATTAAATATGTGGTATGCCTTCACAGTCTATATGCAGTTAATAGATATGGTTGCTTGCCTTTCAACACAGCCTTTCTCAATGCAGTTGCAGATAACTGTGCAAGTGGAATCAGTTCCAGTAGCTGGAACTGGAATTGTGCTAGCTCAAAACAAGCACAACGTACAGGTACGCTATTTTAGTACTGCAATGGGGCATTTTAATTGCAGTCATGGCTGAAGGCAGAAATATCCAGCGTTTCTCCCAGATTTTCTGTGGGTTTTCAGATAGTGGGAATTTCCTGGCACTGGGTGACGTCAAATCTTTTCCTAAGAAGAAATTAAAAAACAGTGGGGGTTGTTCTTCTTGGTTTTTTTGCTAAAAAACATAGGAGAAAAGTGAGTAAACCCATCTAAATTTCACTATTTTATCTGACGTAAGTCACTTCACCAGCAATTTGTCAGTGTTGTGGGGATGGGAAGAGTTGGGGAGAAATTTGCACTGAAACGGTCACAAAGTTTTGAACTGTGTCTCTAAGTCCTATACATTTGAAATAAGGCACCTAAAATGTCACCTCAGCTTTAGATGTACTGAAGGGTCACAGTCCTCGGTCCAGCAAAGCAGCGCTTGTTGCTGAAGAGCACCTGAAATCAGTGTGCTTTAGTAATTGTGCCTAGGTATTTCTGGTACTTTTGTGTGTTTATAGACCATAACTTGGGTCTGTCTCAAGATATGTGAGATTCATAAGAGAAAAGGAAAGTCGGAGGTTCATCCTTGGGTTTCGCCCTCCATAAACCATCAGCTAATCGATGCTGACAGGTTTCTGTGAACACTGTGATGTGAGGCTTGCAATCCACATAGGCTTATGGGGACACAGGGATGAAGCTTAAAACTTTACTTAGCACTTTCCCCTCTAAGTAGATAAATGGGATGGTATTCTCTGTATTGCAGAAAATGCTGTAATTTTTAATGTGCATTTGTACATCACCATTGATACCTTGTGTGTAATAATTCCTGGCAGAGGTTTGGCTCTTGCTCCAACCCACCATAAGAATGTCAATTCCCTGGTGGAAAACACATGGCCTCTGGTACCTGGAGTGTTCCTGCCTGGCTGGAGAGTTACCTGATTTTGTGGTTTGCCACAGCTAAATGGAAGTAGAAATACATTTGGAATGTAAAGGTGTATGTTCCTGCTCAAGCAGTGTTAGTCATTACTATGGAATTGAATCTGCTGTGTAAAAGGGGCTGTATCACCACATAGCCTTGTACCATGATGTGTTTATTACATGATATTAAACACTGGTAAAAAAATACAGGACAAAACAAACCTAAACATTCAGGCAAAGTGCAGGCATCAGTAGCCTGTGCTTTCAGAAAGCTTCACATAGCAGCAAAGGAGACTAAAACTCTATTCCACTCTTCTCCCCTTAGAAGCCCTGCTAATGCATCCATCTTTTCAGCTTGTTAAATATGGGATAAGGCTAAAAGGTAAACATTCAGATGTAATTGTCATGGCACAAATGATACAAACCCCCCAACTTACAAGCTCTTTTGATATCAGAAATAATTACACATCTCCAGTACCAGGTCTCAGGCTGTTTTCTATACCCTTTCATTACCCAAACAATGTGACAAGGCAACCCGCACACTCCTAAATGATGGAAAAAGCCTCTTTTGGGATGGAGCTGTAAGCTAGCACACAGCAAGATGGTATCTTTGTTCATTAATAATGTACAAGTGACAACTATCAGGGGAGTGGTTTTAAGCAGATAATCAGAAATAGAAGCTTTGAAGAAAGGGTCTGAGTTTGATCAATTTAACAGTGCTGTGGGGTGACGGGAAGAGGGTGTCAGATGGCTGTGGACAGACTGAGTGCAAGAGCTAACCCAGGCTCAGAGAGTGGCAAACAGTTCTTGTCTTTGGTATCTGAGCAGCTGATCTGGATCTGCAATTAACGGCCGGGAAAGACAGCGTAGCATTGCTTCCCTGACAGTTATCTGCCATGGATAATCGTTTCTGGGAACAGAAGCCTAAATACAAAATGTTGTGGAAAAGAGCCCATTTGACTTCAGTGGTCTTCGAATGGGGGCAAGAACAGGATGTTTTCTGGATGCCCTTCACAGCCAAGCACCTTCCAAAAACCTCCTAATCCTCTTACAGTACCTTGAAAGGAAGAGCTGGAACTGAGGGAGGGCAGCTTGGAGGCTTATGGTCACACTGCATCACCTCTCTTCTTCATCTTGTTTTTTACCTTCCATGTCTGTCTGTTGATAACCACTGCTGGTTTCCCACACTAAGTTTGACTCTACCACAGTCTTGTCCTTTCAGCTAAGAACAACCAGTTGGCTTGCACCGATGACTCCATATAAGATGGGGGAAACTTGTTTCTATAGACAGATAGTCAGTCTTTTATTAAACTAGACAATTTTCATGTGGTGTTACATTGCTGCAAATAGATAAAGCAATTCTGGTATAAAGCAAGGTATAATGAAGGTGTAATGGATGCAATATGAGGTATGAATGGCTATAAAATCCAGAATTGTTGTAGGCCTTCTGCCCTTATCCAGAATGAGCTGTGGCTCAACTGCCCCCCAGGCAGATTCAGGTGGTGGTTGTGCTATGAAAATGGAAGAACTGCTGTGCAATGCTAGATCAAAGACCCATGTAACTCCATGTCTTGTTCTGACAGTGGCCAACAGCAGGTTATCTAGAGTGGCATCTGCAAGAAAAAAGTTAATTTTAAACTGATGATTGTCC
This sequence comes from Coracopsis vasa, assembly GCA_026283785.1. Taxonomy (NCBI): domain Eukaryota; kingdom Metazoa; phylum Chordata; class Aves; order Psittaciformes; family Psittacidae; genus Coracopsis; species Coracopsis vasa. The sequence continues at coordinate 4,484 of JANHGB010028252.1, read as the reverse complement.
CAGTTTCTGGAGTTCAGCGTTTTCTGGGCTTGATAATATGCAAGATGTGTAATAACTGTGTGCAACACAACAACAACAACTTATCTCAATGAATCTTTCCAATCTGTTCATGGTTTCTGCCACTGAAATGTCCTGTGAAAACAATCTCAAAGTAATTCTTTATTTTGTGCTAAGGAAGTCTATTTTTATCTGTTTCAGCCCTCTTCCCGACACTTTTCATTAGGTACTTCCCGGTTTTCATGTTGTAATAAGCCAAATAACCATTTCTCATTCACCTTCTCCACATGACTGATAATTTCATAGCTTTATCTCATCTTTTACCCTTCTTCATCCACCATTGCGGAATAATCACCTTCTATTTAAAGTCGTTCAGACTCCTATAATCTATCCAATCATAAATTCCCTCCCACTGAATTTCTTCTCTCACATCATGGGAGCCTTTTACACTTCTTTGAAATAACCTTCAAGTTTGATTATTGCAAATAATTTTCTGCCCTCAGCAATTTGTCATATCAGTATTCATCGCCTCTTTGGGGTTGTGTAGAACTGTCGAACAAAACAAGTTCTAGCAGACGTAATTTGCTGGAAACGAGTAAAATCCATTCTTACCTTTTGTTTCTTATTTTATAACCAATTGTTAACCCACAAAATGAGCAGCCTTTTTTATCCCATGGTGGTCTCACTTCTTTAGGAATCCTAGTGAGGAAATGTAATCAAAGTCTTTTGGACATCCAGCTATGATATATTGACCAATCCCTTATAATTGCAAATTCATAAACACCTCAAAGAACTCCAGGAGATTTCTGATCACAATTTGACTTAACAAAAGCAGCATTGACTCATTCATCCTATTAATTCACATACTTACTTACTGTTTTCTGTATTATGCTTCCACAAATTGTCCAGTACACACAATTATTTCCCTAACAAAAATCAGAATGGAAGAGGTTAATTGCCATCCTTTAAATTTAAAGATGAGTGATGTCTTCCGGAAAGCACATCTTGATTTAATGTAGTTTTGTGTTTTTTACCTGCCATTCCTGACTTCCAAGGAGTAGGAAAGAGAAGGAGCACCCAGGACTCACTGGCAGAAATAAAGACAATGATACAGTTACTTATGATGGCATCGTAAGTATCATGGAGGTAAAAGTAAGGGAAAAGGGATTTAAAAGGGGGAAATGGTATTTTACAGTCAACTGAATAGGATCTTCATAGCATGGGCTGCTTTCCCTTAGGAGATTTCCTGTGCAGTGCTGCAGTGGAGACGATGGTAGAAAATCAAAGTTCCTCTGATGTGAAAATACTTGTTTAACTTTTAGTTTTCCTTTAACATTTAACTTTCCTGTTACGGTGGATTCATTTCTTGGGTTTAGTTTGCCACCTGCAGACAAAGTGTAAATGACAGAGCTGTAGCACTTCACCATATGTGATGGATATTTATAGGTGACACATGTTGTGCAAGGAGAGCAGTTATAGAACTTTATTTTTAACTTTTTACCCAGAAATCAAACCTAACCATAACTGCTTAGGGTTGTAGTTCCTTAACTGCCATTGAGTACACCTGTAATGCTCTGATAGGCTGCAGGAAGCTTGCCTTAGTTGACAGATTTGATTTTATAGTTATCCATGGCTGTAGCAATAAATAGTCCTGGGTAGAAGGTGTCCAAGTGTTTAGTCCTATTATGGGAGAGAAAGCACACAAGCAACAGCTCTGGCAGCCCATATAGACTTTAACCCCAAAGTGGTATCTGCTACAACATGGGTGTTGCAAGAGCAATAAATCACAAGCTCAGACTGGTCATCTGAAGCAGATTTCTGTCCTGCTCTTATTAAAGTCAGTGACCATTCTGTGCCCTGGCTTTTTGTCATTGAGGCAGAAAATGGACTTTCTCAGCCTTCAAAGACAATCTGGTATCCACAGTGCGGGATGGACTTTGAGAACTATGTTTTACTCGGCCTGACTAATACACTGTCCTTACAAAGGAGGGCTATGCAGTGTTGGCAGTGGGTTACAGCAGCTGACGGTGTTGTTACAGCACCTCCTGCAACAGATCCTTCTGGACAAAAAGGTAACGTTGGGTGTTCCAAGCTCCCAAGAATGATGCTGGTAGCAGAGGCCACAGTTCAAGAACAGAAAACCAAGGAAAACTGACTGCTACGTAGTTCTGAAGTGTGGTGCAGGGACCTGCAAATGCAAAAGCATGGTTGGGTGCCTGAACTCTCTACTACTGCAATTTTGCCATGTTCGTGGCTGTTTTAGTGCCACATGGTACTCTCAGGGTGCCAAAAACCTATTTGCAAGTCCAGAAGTGAAAAAATCTTGAATGAATTTTGATTTTTCGTGACATCAGAGGATTCTCATGGATGCAAAGGATGATTTGTAGGTTCAAACGTGATGACAGCAAACAAAAGAACAAATTCTGCTTGTTTCCCACTAAAGCATTGAAAAATAGCAATTTCCATGTGCTGCAAGAGGATGTTGTAGCAAGGAGCTCCACAGACAGATTATGCATGAGCTGAGTAGTAAAGATCTGAGTGGGTCACCCAGACTGAAGAACCCAAAGTTATCTTTTCTACTGAGGAACAGGTACTTAGATTAGGAAGACAAAGAAGGCAGCTCATAGCAATACCAAAGTCAACCAACCTGCAAAAACCCAAATACTCCATCTGTAGAGAGGTGCTTATTTTTCTAACTCTGCTATTAATGTTCTATGACAACTAAACCCAAGGAAGTTGTTGCACTTGGAGCACAACTGTGGAATTATAGCGTGCCTAAAGGTACTGGGATTTTGTCATTGAGCAGTTGCAGTATTTCTCCTTGTCCTATATGAACATGTTTTGACTGCATAAAGAGTGAATTTGGACACCATTGTGATGGGAGAGCTTATAAAGCAGGCAAGTGATAAGGGGGAGAAAGAAAAAAGAAACATACTTGTTTATAGGTGGTGTCAGGAAAAGAAATAATCTCTGCAACAGCATCTGGGTCTCCAGGGCTATGAAGGTGGCACTTTCCACCTGCACAGAATTTACTGGGAGCATAAAATCCAACAAGGAGAAATGTTTCCTTTGTGCTGATAGTCCTCTATGGAGATTCTGCTGGAGAGTGTTACTTCCCATGAGTCTCTTCCTCCCAGTGCAGAATGGACTCTACTATTTCCATCCAGAAAGACTGGTTACTTGATCAGGGTCCATTATCACACTGTTGGCTTAACCTCTTATCTTCTCATTTGACCATAAGGAATTGGTCTCTTTCCCAGGGTGAAATGAATCAAGATCTATGCAGCTGTGAAGAGCAGTTTTGTGCATAGACATCGTGGTAAGTGAACAACAACCAGTCTCTGGCATCTTCTTGTACAAGGCAATTCATCTGAGCAATGGGTGGAAGAATACAGAAGGGTGAGTCTTGGCCAGGACTGCCTGATTCATTTCTACTCCTGTATAGAAGTACCTGATTTTTAGCTATCTGAAAGTGTGATAGTTTATCATAAGAAAAGCTTCTGGATGTATGAAGACTTCCATGGCTCTTCTTTAGACTTCTTTTCTGTTACACCAGGGATTTGTTAAATCATTTTTCCTGGGTGGCAGGAAATGGTTGTATCACTGACCCACAGTTGTCCTGTCCCAGCCTAAGCACAAATGAGCTGTGCTGGACTGCCCTGTGCCTCCCATCAAAGAGCTGACATCCAGCTGTGCTTTCAGATTCTTTCTTCCCGTTTTGAAGGCAAAATCAAAACAAGGGTTGGAAGAGAAAAGTAGAAGGCTACCAGAAAATCTTACATTAACAAAAATCTCAGTTCTGGGGAATGCATATGTTGCTGTATTGATCTCATTTTGCACTACATTTACAGGCTCAGGCAGAGCTACTAGCAGTAGGAAAACTCCCTTTCCCACATAGTCCCATTGCAATTGCAGCACTGCTTGCTCTCTGCTATAAATCATGATCATTCACTACTTGGCAGTTCATTATTTCATTCCCAAATCTCTACACAGAGAACAATCCTGATCATTTCAGAACACTTATGGGATGGAGATATTCCTGACAAACCACATCTATTAAACAAATTTGGTCACTTTGCCTTGCACTGTGCAGCATCCTTTCACCTGAGACTGCTTCTGAAAGCCTTGTACCCCTGTAGCTTTCAGACATCAATCACTGTTGGAAGAGTGAACTTTTCTCAAAGGAAAATCGGTCTTTATTCTTCCAAAATGGAATTCCATGCTCATTTCCTCCACATCAAAATTAATCTGGTCCAAACCCCAGTATGGTTCTCTCTCCTATGCAAAAGCAAAACACTCCTGAATGAAGGAGATACTGCTGTTACTGTGTTCTGGTTAGAAAAATATAACTGATTGATTAACACCAGCTCTTGAACAGAGATGATGCTCATAGAATCCCAGCCTGGTTTGTGTTGGAATGGACCTTGAAGCTCATCCAGCTCCAACCCCTGCCACGGGCAGGGACACCTTCCACCAGAGCAGCTTGC
>JANHGB010028251.1:16548-101642 GCA_026283785.1 Coracopsis vasa | reverse complement strand
GCGGTTCCCATTTCCCGCTCCTAGGAGGTGAGCTCATGCGTTTCTCAATTACCAGCCAAAGAAAGGGAGAGGGAGAAAGCAATCTTATGGAAACAGATGAAGTCATGCCTGTATGTGGCCATATTATGGCTCGTGCCACAGAGCCATGATGCAGGCTCCCAACCATGGCAGGGTAGCCTGGCTTCCTATTCCTCAGCTCCAGTTGTTCTCCTTGCTCCGAGGGAAGATGCTCCGCTGACACACAGCGAGAGCAGAGCATGTTTGTCTCACTGGCTTTTCCTTCTTGTCCACCCCTGCTTTCGATCCTCCCGCCCTTTCGTCCACCCCCGGCGATCCCCACGGATCTTTGACTCATTCACAGCACGCCACTGAGTCAATAGTGAGCCCACAGACAATGTGCAAGGCTCCCAGCACTGCACGCTCTGCCTACGGCTATGCGGACGCCGGAGAAGTTCCACAAGGGAAATCTAAAGGCAATTAAAAGCATAATACAAGTGGTTGTTTAGAAAAGGTGGTGGGGAGGAGAGAATAAAATTAAAATAAATAAAGGAATGTTTTAATGAGTGCAGCAGTGAAAGCGGGATTAGAGGTGCCTGAATGGCATCTCTATATTTCCCATATGGAAGGGAGGGCCGCCCAGCACAACCAGAGCTGACAGGAAAAAAAAATTAGCTGGGCCTCAGGCTCAGAGGAACATTTGGCTAGAAAGGAAAGAAGGTAATTGCTGCAAATGTAGACTAATTCAGGAAGCAGCCAGCCCTAAACGGGGCTGGTTCTTGTGCCATTAGAGCGCGATGGATGCTTCGTGAGTGCTGGAGCTGAGGGGTGGAAAAAAGCATTGGGAAAACTTATGGGGAAAAAAAAAAACAAAACAAAAACAAAAATAAAGCAAGGTAGACGACAAATCTCTCCTTCCTACAGTTCACACGTGCTTAGCATTTCTCTTCCCTTGTTCCTTGCTCCCCAGGGACACTTAGAACCTGCAGGGGGTCATACTCAGTCTTGCCTTCACCAGTCTATCAATGGCCATGGAGGGAGCAAAGTCAGTGGCTCCCAAAGGGCAGATCATACCCCTTCCTTCCCCCTGCCCCAGGAGAGGAGCAGGCTGGAAGGTGAGGCGCAGGGCACGGAGGATGTGTTTACTCTCATAACACCACTGTGAGGTGGGGAAGTCATAGCCTCATCTGACAGATGAGGAACAGAGGCAAAGCAAGATTAAAGGATTAGCCCAAGATCATGCAGGAAAAGTTTGTAGCAGAAGTGGAAATTAAACCCAGGTCTCTCAGTCCAAAATTGGTGCATTAAGCGCAAGACCAGACTTTCCTAGAGCTGGTCAACCTTTTACATTTGATAGTTTGTTTTATTTTCAAACAGAAAAACAGTTTATTTTCTAAATACATATTTTCTTAGAAAATGGAGATGAAGGAGCTCATTTCCTGGAGGGAGGAGCTGCTTAAGATCTTATTTATTTCTTTTTAACTTAATTTCTCTTAGGTTTTAGCATTTCTGATGGGGAAAAAAAACCCCGCTGCAGAGATTTCAAAGTACAGGAACACGTTTCTTTTCATTTATAATTCATCATGGGAAATATTTTCCACTTTCCAACCAGTTCTGCCCTGCCCCTCTTTTCCTTACAAGGTTTTTTAATACCTTTTCACTATTATTTTTTCATAGCCTCTACTGGCTCAGAAAGCCTACATCTTCTAAATAGAGGCCTTTGTTGGACAATATTACCATCACTAAAACCCTGTTGATCAGAAAGGTACTTTACAAACAAACACACACAGGCCTTGACATATGTAAGCTGCAGGGCCAAATCCAAGTTAGACCTTAGCTGCTGCTGACTCTGCTCATCCAGTCCCTGCCTGGGCCATGCCTCCCTCTGCCTCTGCCGCTGGCTGCGAAACTTCTTTCCTTTATTGTGCCACCAAATCCAGTTCTTCCCCAAACACATCTCCTCCTTGGCCCTGAAAACCCCTTTGCAGAGAAAAGCAGCCCCACTCCCCTTCACACACAGGCCAGCCCCTCCATGAGGAGGGGCAAATACTCGTCCACAAACAAGTAGGAGACCAGCAGCAGAGCTGGGGAAAGAAGATGGGTTTCATTAATACAAACCCTCTTTGCATTTAGACATGTGAAAATCAGCCCTCACAGAGGCCCCTAGGAATTTACCATCACTGTCCAAAATGGGAGGTTTTTCACCATGAGACACTAAGCAGTGAGAAAGCCATATGAAACAAATGTGATCTGAAGCTGGCATATTTAAAGGTGACTTAAGGATCCAGACATTCGATTCCCACAAAAACAAATGGGAATCAGTAAGCAGAAAAGGGCAGGCTTATATTCATTCTAACCAAACAGTTAAAATTAGCTGCAATTGGTAAAGCATTTTGAAGAAAATGTGGAACACTTATATAAAACCTGAATTGCTCAGAAACAAAGATCTCTTTTCCTGTAATTGTGTTTAATGATCTTTGAAGAACAAGAGGACAATCCACAAGGATGACTACCACCATCACACATGTTTCTGTGACAATGAGGGAATTAGGCTGAAACAAAGACTAATATGTTATCCTTACAAAGCAGTTTTCATTCCCAGTTTGCTCCTCCCTTTACTTAAAGACCTACTTGCACAAGAAGGCAAATTTCATGAGTCAATAAAGTATTTCACCAGCAGAAAACAAAGCGCGTTACAAACTTATGACCAGCATCCAGCTTATTCTATATCCTGGAGATATCTAAACAAGGTTTTGGTCCCCTCCCCAGATCCCAGCACAGCTGGGCTGTGTCTGGCCCACAGTACATACCCGCCATTCTCCTCTGGGATGGGCACGGATAACCTAGGAGCAGAGCATCAGCAGCATTGCAAGAGCAGGTCCTAGATATCTTAATTGACTTTCATGCACTGAAGACTGTACTATGAGCTCCAACAAAACCCTTTTTTGACTCAGTCCCAAAGTAGGGCGGCTTGTCCCCTCTGGAACAAGCTCCTTGAAGTTGGCCGACTTCTGCAACAGCCCAGAGCACCCTGCACTGCCAAGTGAAGAGTTTGCTTACAAATCTTGACTCACTTGAGCGAGGGCAGATAACAAGAGCAGCGCAGACCAGCATGTGCTACCCAGGACATAACCAAGGCCATCTGGAGATTTTTGCACCCGGGCTGTGACTACACCTTGTCTCTCTGTCGCTGCTTTCCCCATTATCAGCTTAATTAACAATGGGTGAGAAATTAAATTTGTCAGGAGCCCATGTGCTCAGACACAGGTAGCAGAAGGTCAAAGTCCTTCCTCAGCCCAGCTGATTTGCTGTGGTCCGACCCCATGGTCAATGTTTTTTTCTTCCTGAGGATACACTCACAGGGATGAGGTGCAGAGAGACCTGAACACACAGGGCTGCCTAGGAGCGGTTTGGGAACAGATGGTCCAGGGAGACAGGCGGCTTGCTGATGCACTAGTCTTCGCTCTGTTTTGCAGGTTAGGTCTGGATCTAGCACATAAATACCTGGAGGAAAACTTCTCAAGCCTGGAGCTAGCACTATAGAGGCTGAATGCAGTTTTCACTTCTTTGTCCCAAGTTCTGAGTAAGGTGAAGAGAATTCCTGAAAACTGAAGAGTTTGAACACTGGAGTTGTAGACTTGGAAAAATACTACTTCTGGCTACGATGATTTATTTATAGTTGCAATTAAGGACAAAAAGGCTCTTCAGAGAGGGAGGATGAAGTGGAAGCAAGGCCAGGTATAGAAACCTAAGACTATGGGGATTCCCAGAGCAAAATTAATCAGGGGACTGAGTTGTTTTCTATTTATTTCTCAGCTAAATTGCTACCTCTTTATTTTGCTTATCAGGCCCAGAGCTTGCAACATCTACATTTCTGGCCCCTCCACCTGGGCTTTGCAGCCAGGAATTCAGATTGGGGATGAGTCTCAAACTCACAAGAAGGGCTAGAAAAAGCCAGAAAAGCCACTCTACACCTTACCACTGGAGCTTTCTCTGCTTGGCTGCAGCAAAGGTAGTGACGGCTTTCAGATGTGGCAGCGGAGGCAAAGAGGAGGGCCAGAAATCACCAACTACCCAGGACAATAAGAAAGTGCAGGCAGGCAAGAAAGAGGCCAGAAGTCCTTGCACCTACAGACAGCACACAGTAGGATCCTCTCTGCGCAGGATTTTGATTTACAGCCTGCCTGGGCATATATTATTCCAGCTCCTAAAAGAGTGGGTGTGGTGCAAACCCCGAGGCAATCTTCTGACCTGGAGATCTATAGATGTTTCTTCACCTCTTTTAGATCCAGTTTTTGGTCCTGCAAATATCCCCCCTTGAATAAAGGTCTGGCTCCAGCCACCATGACCTGGATAACAAAGGAGGTGGGGAACTGCAGACCAATTCAGTCAGCAAGATAAGTTAAAGGAGATGCTCTTTGCTGTCGCAGTGGTTAACAACCCCTTCCCACCAAGGGCTCTCTGATCAAGATGTCCAGGCTAGATAAGCCATCTGATCACTGCAGACCAAAACCAGGGACAGTCTTTTCCTTGGGGAAAGTTTCAGAAAAGCCAGGACCACTTTACTCCAAGAGATACTGGGGCCCCCTCTGTTTGTCTATCCCCTAGTCTGGACTCTCAGGCCTCAACTTCCCTCTCCAGACTGGTGTAAGGGCCCTATTCAGACTCCCAGGCCATTACCACGCGTAAGCACCTTCAGCTAAAAGGCTACCACAGGTTCCTCCTTCAACCTGCATTTCCCTTGTTCACTTAGTGCATTCCAGCTTGGAAGAAGAGGCTGCAACTCCCTGTTTATATACTTTTCGCTCCAAAAGAGGATTTTCGATCCGTTACTGTTGCCTGACTTACACACTGTGACAAGGGGCTGCACTGCACCATCTCTATGCTACTTTTTGTGCAACTTTGTCCACATGCAGCACCAGTGAGAGGCTGAAACATAGAATTCTAGCAGCAGTTATCAATAAACAGATACAGGAAGCACAGCTAAAACCAATGGCAGACGGGTAGTACCTCAATCTAAAATGGGGAAGGAGCAGGACCTGACAAACTTTGACTCACAAGGTTTAGAGAACTGGCTGAAACAATTGGCAATTAATTACCTATGCATCTCTTGTCAAGTATGGCCACGGTGCACAACAGAGAGAACAAAGTCAACTTCATCCCCTAAATTAAGTGAGCTTGGGAATTGCAGAAGAAGGGAAAGTCAGGTTAGCTACAATTCCCGAAAAAGAAGTCTGAAACATATAAAAATAATGAATAAATACCACAAACAATTCGTAAGTACAGAAGATAACACAGTAAATTCTTGGGCTAATATGGATTTAATCAGAAATAAATTGCATTCAACCAAGCTAATTTCTCTCTATGACAGGCCACATGGATAGCAGAGAGGCTGTTGACGTTACATGCTGATGTTACATGCCTTCACTTGTAAAGCTTCAGATGCATAACATCCTCTTAAGACATCAAATAAATGGTCTCAAATAAACTTTCACATAGCAGATGCAGAAGTGACGGGAAATACTTGGACTCTATCAATGGGTCAATGTCAAAATGGGGGGATTAACCCAGCGGTTTGTTGTAAGTCAGATTTCTTCACAGTTTTCTTTAACAACCTGGGCCACTAGATAGGTCGCATGCTATTAAAATACACAGCTGCTATGTAGCTGGGAAGGACCGCCTGAAGATAGGTTTGAATTCTGACCTTGGCAATGGGCAAAACATCTGAAAAAGTACTGGATCCCATTCAGTAGAGATAAAGATGGGGAAAAACTGTCCACAAATCCTGAGAAAATTACAGAGGAAGTTGGACTGCAAGCTTAACATGAGTCAGCTACATCTCACTGCTATGAACAAAGGACAAATGTTGTCCTGGGTTGTACAAACATGAGTCCAGCCTGTAAACCATATGGAGTAACCCTTCTGCTCTGGTCAGCACTGCAAGGCCTTAACCAGAGATTCCCATCTAGTCTCATGCCAGCAAACTTCAGAAAAGATGTGCACTGACTGGGAACAGTCTAGAGAAAGCAATGGGAACAATCAAAGGCTTAAGAAAACCCCACCCAGGAGGACAGCTTTGAACAAACTGGGGTTGTCCATCATAAAAGAGAAACTCATCAGGAGACAGGACACAATAAGACCACTGAAAGTCTCACCTGCCTTTCTAAGCCCGGTCACTGGACAATCTCCACCTCAGAAATACACAACAGGTAATCAATACATACTTCAGGAAAGCACACTGCAGGATTGAGGGTGGCTCAGTGGAGACCACGGTGTAAGCAAGAACTTTTGGCCACTGCTCATCAAGAGCAGAGCTACTGATACCCTTTGCCTCCAACAACCCATCCAAAAGACATCACAGTGGAAGGCACTCTCTGCATCCTGCAAGAGCAGTCGGGATGGAGTGCGTGTGAGACTGATTGGAAACAGGCTGCTCTTCACATTTCAGCTCTGTTTCTGGTGATGTGTGAGAACTTCCTCATTCCTAGATGGTCTCCTCATCCCAGACGAGGGAGCTGGTGTCGGGGGAAGACCTTCAGCACTCATTACAAATATGTCTCCACCCTTTCATTGGTCTCTCGTCACTAAACCAAAGCACGCAGACAATCTTATTTCTCAGAAGCACCCACCAGCTCTCCCTTGACTAGCGCTGGCACTCAAATGCCTGACTCAACTCCTATTGCTGTCAGTGGAAAAGGCTTCCATTGATGGAAAGCACTCCACCAGTTTCAGTGGGACCTGAACCCCAGAACAGTGATAATGAAATATGAGGAACCCACAGCTTCCACAAGTGACTCACTGGATTTGAGAGTAGGTGGAAAATCTTGAAATACAAGTGGAAGAGCATTATACTGGACCATAATCATGCAGAACAAGACCAAGCTGCACCTCTCTGTGGGTTTGGGAGTGATCTCTCCTTCCTGGACACACTGAAATGTGGAGACAACATGGCTGTTCCCTCACGAAAAGAATGAAAGGCCAATCCCTGGCAGAGCTGTGGGTTCCATCCCCAGTCACAGCAGATGGAGCATGCCATGGTCAAAGCTGGAGGCAGAAAAGCATCTCCAAACACCAACGGAGGGGTGTCTCCAGTGATTACAAAGCCTAGAGGAAGGTCTAGACACCAAGAAACAACAAACAGCAACCAAAATCCCATAGAATATGAAACGGAACAGTAAGTAAAAGCAGATGGAGTTGTGCCACAGAGGGCTCTTCCCTCACATTTCCGGCATACCAAGAATGGTCACATCCCCTGCCCTGATCGTCTCTGTCCTCACTGAACCGGGCAAATCTGCTCTCAGCTTCGCCTGGCAGCTCTTGTTCATGTGGAATGCTACAACTCACAGCCCCAGCACACACATTACAGACAAATTTTAACCACCTCCCTCGCTCCAGAGCAAAGCCAACCTCACTGAGTCATGGCACAATGAAAGAACAACACGGGTACAAAACTGAATGGGTTAAAAACCTTAGAGATTTCATACATTGCTTTGTTATCTCCATTGTTTTTTCCAGGCAAATTCAAACCTGGTCACCCATATTCTGGTCTAGCCATCAATTTCAGCATCACTTAATGGAGAATTTTACATTGATTCAGTTACATCAGGGCAAAGACCTACTTGAACAGGGTCAGTTTGGCCTGAACCACTTTCTAATTAACCTGCAGAGTGTTAGAAATGCATTTAACCGAGTTCTGTAAGAACTTCCACTTGACAACTGCAAATCTGTGTATTGGTCAATCCTAACCAGTGCTTGATCTGGACTGGAAAGATCTCTGCACATTGCATACCCTGGTGTAGATGTATTTCTAGTATAAAGACACAATCCTGAGCACACACAGACCATGACTATACTCTAAGTGAGATCGTGGTGTTACTTCATCATTACATTAAGTTACATTGATGAAGAAGCAGGCTCAACACAAAATACTAAACACTCCCGCTTGTTATTAATCATCTTGCAGGGACATCATGGAAATAAAGGCAAAATAATTTTTAGATGATTTTAGGTAACAGTAGCTATGCCTCTTCCAGTCTCAATTTAACACCTGCTTTTTACCAAATGTCTGACTAGGACCAATTGGTGATACTCCACCATCTTTAGTGCTGATCTCCACTAACCATCAATACATAGAATCATAGAATAGTTAGGGTTGGAAAAGACCTTAATATCATCTAGTTCCAGCTCTCCTGCTACAAGCAGGGACACCTCACCCTAGACCATGTCACCCAAGGCTCTGTCCAACTTGGCCTTGAATATTGCCAAGGATGGAGCATTTACCACTTCTTTGGGCAACCCATTCCAGTGCCTCACCACCCTCACAGCAAAGAACTTCTTCCATATATCTAATCTAAGCTTCCTCTGTTTAAGTTTGAACCCATTACCCATCGTCCAATCACTCCAGTCCCTGATGAAGAGTTCCTTTTCAGCATCCCTGTAGGCCCCCTTCAGATTATGGAAGGCTGCTATGAGGTCTCCACACAGCCTTCTCTTCTCCAGGCTGCTCCATGCCTTCTTATGTTGAGGACACCAGAACTGCACACATGCTTTTATGTAGCTGCCTGTATCCTATACAAGTAGCTGCCCTAGATTTAACAAAGTTTTCAAGGTAGGCATACAGAGAAAGTCCAAGCATGATTTATGGTTATCATGAGGGTAAAGGGAATTGACATTCCCTTCTAATGTTGCTTTATGCTATGCAGATATGGCAAAGACGAGCCAAGTGCACCAACTCTAACACATGCATCAGCCTGGAAGGCTGAGCTGAGAAAGAGTAAGCCCAGGAGAATCACCTATCAACTTCTGGCCACCAGGGATTCATATGTTCAGGTCACAGGAGCAACACTTCCTCACAGAGATTCCCTGAGCTGACTCCAAACAAGTTGGGACACCCAGCCAGTGTGATGGAGGCCCATACAGAGAGACTAGATTATTCTGAAGAGGAAGAAAAGCCACAGTGGCATGGTCCATGGCCAAGCCCAGCCAGCCACACTTGGCTCAGCTGCAGTATCACACTGACACGACTACATCCCTCCAAGCACCAGAGCTACCTTGGACATCTCCACAGGGTACTGCATCATACAGGGTAGAGGTGCTCAAAGGGATTCACAGTGTAACAGACTGAGGATAGCAAAGGGAAAATAGACATGGAGTCACTTGACTGAGGTTACACAACTGGTCAGCCACAGAGCCAGGTACTACACCCAGCGCGAGCCCACTGTCCACTTGACCACACTGTCAGTCTGCCAGCAGAGAGTTCAATATATGGTTTAAGCCACTTGCACACATATGGTTGCTGGCACATTGCTCAGGGGGAGGAAGACAACAGCAGACTATCTAAGGATAACATAATAATGTATATCAGATTGGCCCCTGGAGAGGGGCCCAAGACAAGTATGGGGTTTTATCCCCTTCAATGGAATTTTCTTGTGTATGTATGTTTAATTCTGAAGAAGACATTTGTTTGCCTAGGACAGAGGATTATTCTGCAGACTATTTTATTTAAAGAAAAAAAAATAAAAAGGAAAAAAAATCTTCCAGATAACTAGAAAAGTTTACAAGATTTTTTTTTGAAGGAGAGACCAAATACAAGAAAGGCATACAATGAGAATGAAGTGAAATAACCAAAATAATGAGAAGAAATTTATCCTTCAAGGTTTGCAGACAAACCCTGCATTTTGTCAGCTATGCTCAATTAATCTGTATTTTAATAACCTGGTTCTCCTGTGCACCCAGGTCCACCTGGCCCTGCCAGGGAAGTTCCTTTCATACTTCCCCACTGGTAAGATGATATCTGAACAGAAACACAAATGAGTTTCACTAGTAAGATAAATACTAAGAAGCATGGAAGAGCCTCACCTACAAAATCACGTTCCCACCCCTACACCTCAAAAATTGAGACACCTTGGTATCAGAGACTATTTCAAGTCACAAAAGACCTCTGGAAATCAGCTAGTCCTACTTCCTGCTTGAAGCAGGGTCAACTCAGGGCATGTTGCTCTGGAGCTTGGCAATTCAAGTTCTGAATATGCCCAAGGATATCGATCCCATAACACTCACAGGGCCCTTATTCATGTGTTCCACAATCCTCAAAGATTCTGTTTTGTTTTTTTAACTCATATCTAATAGAAATTTCCCTTCTTGGAATTTGTGTCTATTGCCAACACTATCATACCACTGTCCATCTCTGAATCAAGCAGCTTGGTTCTCCAGCCTCCCATTGGGTACTTCAAATAAGTATAGGCAGCAATTTTAATCTAAACTGAAGACAAAAGTTGGTCTTCGTCTAGGAAATAAGAGTAAATCCTTACACATCAGTATTTTCATTACTTTCAGCAAAGGAAAGCTGAATGCTAAAAGGACAATGCAAAAGAATTCCTAACCAAAAGTTAGTGAAGTAACTGGTAGTCTTTCCATCATGATTAACAAGCTTTGAATTAAATCCAGGAAGTGGACAGATACCACAGTGAGAGGAGGTTTAGAGATGCATGTTCTCAGCGCGTTAAGGCAAACTCACTCAAAATTTGTCCTTGTATGCATGGTTTGCGGAGCAGACCCCTTTTTAATTCCTATTTGCAAAAGCAACAATAAGAAGTATCTCACAGAAATATCATTTGATACTCCAAGAATGCTTGGCGTAAATTGGGAAGGATATAGTATAATTTTTCATGAGCAATAAATGTTTAAGTCATGCTTGAAGTGCAAAATTCAATTCAACTTTAATTAGAGAGGCGTCACTAAAGATCTTATTATGATTTTACAGGCCACAGAGGAGATCAGATCAAATTCTCAAGTTATGCTGAACAGGCAGAAAAGGCGAAGAACAGATCACATGCAGGACGATTCAGTTCATCAATACTCTGCTAATTTGTGTGTTACCGTTCTAATCTACCTGATCCAGAAATGACCACTCATTAAGAATAATCCCTTAATGGAATCATCTTAATGGTGCCCTTAACGGTACAGGTTGCAATGCTATTGCACAGGAGGGCTTCAAAAGCACTGTTGCCTGGCCTACATTATGCCGTGGAGCAAATATCTGGGAGGAACTAGGGTATGCTGAGCAAACTCTGCTAGGCTATTAGACCAAGCAAGATCAAGTATGATCAGATACCTTTCCAGCTGCAGCAGCAGCAGCTCTGCAACAGTCTAAAGCTGTTGGTACCTGTGATTTTCTTTTTCTCTCCCCAAAATTATAAAAGACACACCTGCATTAGCATCAGTAGGCAAATACATCATCCTGCATAGGCATGATGACAAGCTGTCTCTGTGATGATACAGCAGATGAACTGGCAGAGCATAACCAAGCAAGTGTAAAACAACCTACATGGTCCTCCAATGTGCAGAGCCAGAACCCCAGCAACTGCAGCCAAGGGAAGGATACAGTAACTATACCACAGTGAACTGTCTGGGTTGTTTTACTGAGATTAGGAAACAATATTTCTGCTTAAAAATAAAGAGCTGGGACCACGGGGGCACAGGCACAGGTATGACATCATTGGTAACCCCCAGAACACGTGTTGGTGGAAGACAAGGTTCCTCTATTTTTCATTTCTTCTGCCACTTAAGGCAATAATTCATCTCTTAACTCTGCCTGAAGACATGCAATTTTTGGGAACTACAAATCAAGGCCGTGAGGGTTTTAAAGGCTGACTGGATCACTTTTTTTTCAGTATGACTTCTTCTTTGCTCAAATAGTGTTGTTTTGAAAAGGCAAGTGAAGAGAACTTTCACATTTGCAGCAAAACAGACAGGCAGTTACAGTCAAATAATATTTGATAGTTGTGCACTTTTTTGCATGTGTTGCAAGAATAGCTGGAGTATAGGGAAAAAAGGAAAAGAAAGCAGAGAAAGGTTCAGTAAGCCATAGAAAACAGGAGAAAAAATATGTTACAGAAAATACAAGTCAGAGGAAGTATTTGGACAGCCAGAGAAATGTCATCACGCAGTAATGGCATCAGTCTACAAGTGTTTGCAGCACTGTTATAGCAGTAGGTGTAACAGTAACCCAGTTAGGCTAGATGACGATAGGAAACCATACCTTGGACAGCCCCCATTAAAAATATAGATTCATGTTGCACAGGCATATTCTGGAGTTCTTGAGAAGTCAAGCCGTGAAGTAGGTTCTCCCTGGCTCCTGGCCTCCAAGTAACACTGAACAACATGTGATAGGATAGCTGAAACAAAGCTAAGATATACAGAAGATTGGAGGAAACAAGGAAAAAAGCCTTCTGGAAAAACAGAGATTTAGACAAGGCTTTTCTGAGGATCTGCCCATTCATGCAAATTAAGAGGAAGTCAGGTCTTCAAAACACTCAGCTTGCAATAGTGAGGCTTAAGCCCCTAAGAATGGTGCAGACCATGACTGGCACCTGAAGCAGAGAAAGGCACCCTGGTAAAGCAGTTAGCAGTCAGCAAGCCCAGCACAAACTTTACGGCAGATGGAGAATGCTCAGACACTGCTGACATGATAGAAAATACAAAGTATGCCATAAAGGCACAGGGAATGCTAAACCAGAGGACACTGAAACAACACCTGGAGCAGACAGGAGGTGGAAAACATCAGGCATCTGCAGAACAGCATGGGGCTTTGGAAAGTGCTTCCCTGTGTAGAGTGTGGACAAGGAAGACAAGAGGTCCACCAAAAGCTGAGCTGCAGCAGAAGCCAAATGCCTGCCAGCCTGAAACACAAGCCAGGATATCAGCCCCTCTTCTCTGCTGTTGCTGTGAAAAGATACCTGAGCCAAGGAGGTACCAAGAACCATGGTAACATTCAGACACAGAGCCAACAGGCAAAAGGAGGAGATGGAAAGCCCTGATGAAGCTCACTGAATAAAGACATGAACTATACTGGGGAAAGGGCAAGCTTGAGTGGATTGGAAATAAGCATTTTGCTAGTAACACCTCACAAGACATTACATTAAGATGTGGAATTGTCCACAGGTAAAAATCAGGGAATGACAGATTAAAATCCTTCCCTTCATGATAAGGGCAAACTCCCAATAGCAGCAGTACTACTAGCCTTGTGGTTATCTGTAACATATGGAGTCTAGACAGAACGGTGTGGGAGGAGATAAAATTAATTCATTTTGCATATAGGTCCAGCCAGCAGAATTATGTCCACTACCTTTACTTTGAAGAAGCCATCTACAAGGAGAAGACACTGCAGAGCATCTCCGTAACAGGAATAAGAAAAACTATTGCGGATGTTTTCTTTTTGTTATTCTTCCTTTCTCATCACATGCCTTTGCAGTTACTGTTTGCTCAGTGGCAGAATTCCTAGCAAGTACTGTCAGTGATGTAGAACAGGAGGGTTATTCACACAAAGATTTCTTTGAAAGAAGCTAGACTCCACACTGGAATTGCCTGTCCCATTCCACATGGGGACTAGTATGTCCAGCACATGTTCTTGGCAAACTGAAGTCCGGAAGTTTTGCCACCAAAATTGGTACTAAGGTGCCAGATGTTACCATGCGCCAGAGTCAGGAGAACTCAGTGCTTTGATCCATCTCACCCATCTAGATCCCACTGCGACACACCGTGCTTCACAATGTCTTCCTCCTCTCACCACACATCTCATTTTCTGCTTGGTTACATGCTCTGCTCCTGCATCCCTTCTCTGCTAATTTAGATGAGGAACAGATTAGTTAAAGCAACACACTGAAACAATCCGGCAACTTGTTCACCTAACCCCAGAGACCTGACTAATAAAAGAGAACTAACTGAAAACTCTGAAGACAGACATGTAAGAAAGATCACAGCGTTTCTTACCCAACCTTTCTCCTGGGATCAGAGTATGGTTGTGAAACATATCAGAATTCTGTTTTCTTCCTTCCTTAAGTTTGTGTCTGAGGGCTTAATTTTTATTGGAATGGTGTTGCAAACAAGCCAGCCGGGGGCTTCAGGAAATGTCTCTATCCTTTATCCTTCACAAGTGAGTCCAAACATTCTCCAGTTGGTCTTTTGAAATTACCTGAAGCAAGGGGTGCTAACTCTGATATGGACATGGTTAAAAGCTATAAGAAGCTCCCTCGGCTGGAATGGCACCTACAGGCTTAACATTTACATTAATCAAGATTCAATCAAAGGCCTATTGGCACTCTCAGTCTGTGTGCCTGCATTACAAATAGCAACAGAGATTTCTGGGAAGGTTTAGTCAAGGCCTTAGCATAACTTGCAGCTACAGTACAAAAATACATAAACCATATAAGGTTACACACTTCATTAAATGTTAGCAATATGCTTAAAACTAAAACTATGGCATGCACTTTATATACAATTTTGATTGTCTATAATCCGTGTCAACACAGCTGTGCTACAGACCTCCTAAGTCACTGTTAGCAAGTCCATCTGCTTCACTGAACTGTGTCTAGTTCTCAAATAATGGCAATTTCTGTAACATTTTATGATTCCTGACTGTGAAAACTGCCTCTTGCGTGAGCCAATGTCAAAATCTGACTAATGTTGCAAACTGTGTGGTGCAATGTGATTTTGTTGGCAGTTGGAGAAACATAAAAATGTTAAGACACTTCGCAAAAGTTTCAAAAAGGAGTCACTGAACAAATCTTTTAATCTCAAGTAGCACGTACTTCATTACATCAGCATTTTTCAAGGAATGTTCCTATTGTCAATGAAAATTAGCTCCAAGAATCTGAAAGCTTGAGGACTTAACAAGGGAACCAGAATCCCAGAATTATGGCTTTTGTGTCAAGCACTCTGTAAAAAATGACTTCTGAAAAGCTGGCTCTTCCGCTTTACAAACACAAGCCTTTACTACCCCAAGAAGACCAAAACAGATAATCTTTACAGGAAGATTTTTCATAGTTCTCAGCTAGAGAAATGTCATCATGGCCATCTGTTTTGCTGTGTACTATAGCCATGGAAACTTCAATGGAAAAGAGAGGACAAAACAACTTCCCATCATCAGTGACGGGACTACTTTTTGGGACCCTAACTCCCAGGCTAGACTTCCTTACACATTCTACAACAGTAAGTGGTCGTTAACAGTGCTCAGGTTTTTTGCGTTCTCCTCAACAATAGCTGTTATCCAAGTTATTAGGAATATTTAGCTCTACAAAAACTTCGAGGAGCTGGTGACAAGTTGTTCCAGAGCAGAAGGAACACAAATATCAAATTCTTAAATCAAAATAAGTTTTCATAACTTTGTGACCGACAAGCACATTGGCCAACCTTTTCCTCCCCTGACTTTGTTCAAACATTATCATTTGCTTTCAGAATATTCTAGCAAGTCCCAAACCAAACCTGGTTTTCCCAAGGACAGAGAAAAGCTGTAACAAAATACTGCATAGAATCAGGCTGCAACTTGCCTTATAGAAAAGTTAGCATTTCTTTGTGACAACAAGATCTTTAAATAACTCGGTCACTCAAGACCATGTAGCTGCCACCTCTGAAAAGTATCCTTTATATTACAAACTAAAAACCAAATCCAACCTATTCATAGACTCAGCAGTGGCTGTGGACATTTGTCCCACCTGATAACACATGCACTTGCCGGTGTTGTAGGTGGGCTCTCAGAGACAGTGTGCTGCCCAAGTTACTGTGTGCTTTTTGGATTTCACTCTGTTTCTGACAGGAAGCCTAGACATTTATACCTTCAGCAGACTTCCCAGTTATTATTTCAAGTAAAATGAATAATGGCCAGCTCACTGCTCAAATGAGACAATCGAGAAAAGCGATGTGCGTGAGTCAGCAGCTAGGGCTATTGCTCATAAGTGGGTATTCAGCTTACATCTGAGACCAGTGTAATGAATACACTGTGGTCTGTCTTCCTGTGCCATGCGCACAGTGGGCTGATCATTACTAAAAAGGCCTTTCTCCTTGTCAAGGACTAACCTTCAGGGAGGCTTAAGTTCTCCTCTCGGTGTGAAGGCTAAGACAATGCTACAAGAGCTTCACAGCTTGGGAGGAGGTACCTTCACCCACAAAGCACCTCTGGGGAGAGGGTGTTTCAGTCCCCTCACCACTCTCTTCCTATTACTCCATTGCTTCATCCTTTCATGCAAAACAATCCCCCCATCACAGCCCTCCACTTTTCTCCTCAGGAAAAAGAGGGGCAGAGCAGCCAGAGCAGAGGCCCTCTTCTGTCCTCCATCCACCTGGCTACTGCAGGGAGACATCCCAGCCTTCAAGCTGTACTGTGACCAACCTTGTGCTCAGAGGCCAAGAGCAGAGGTAGCTCCTCATGCTTGCTTCCTGGCTCAGCTGTCAGGTGTGGTGACATAGCCCTTCACTACATCTGCTTTGTTGCACTCTAATTCCTGAGCACACACAAACTAGACCATTAAAAAGGGATAATTCAGGGAAGAAACAGTTTAAATGTCCAATTCTCTTCTGCTCTTCTACTTTTTCCACCTTCCTCCCATGGGAATAAACCCATCTATAATTTCCCCTACACTGACACTTGGGATACCCAAGGCAAACACTTCTTAGTCAGTTGGGGAGATATCTGCATGACAGCTACCATATAAGAGGAAAATGTCATGCACCAAAATCCATCACAAGTTATAAAGCCACCTCTCCAAAAGGCTTTCATAGTTCTCAGAAAGACAATGTACTTGGATTAACTGGAAAGACCTTGACCTGGATGCAACGGCCCAGTGGTACTGCTCAGGCTGGGATCTGAGAGAGGCAGAGGCAGCACTCCAAGAGGACTGCACTGTGAGCCAAGATACACACTGAGACTTGGGACCTGTTTTAATTATTGTTTCATTTCTTTCACTGCTCAGGAACATGTAACAAGCTGAAATGTGCGTTGTGCCTGTAAACATTTACTTTCTTCTGGTCTTGTGCAATGCTATGTCTCATTCTCTTGGATGGTGCCTGGAATGCAGGAATAGCCATAACACATCGGCCGAGCGACTGTCGACTCAACTGTCCATCTCCGACAGTGACCGGCACAAGCTGCTTTGAAGGAAGTTACTAGAAACCCCACATCAGGCAACTGCGGATTAGATTGCCTGAAGGAAGCTTCTCCTTTCTGCCATGCAATTTGTGTTCAGCTCACGCCCTAAAAAGCAGGGAAGCCTGCTTCTCCATTTGATAATTATTTTTTCCCATGCCAATTCAAGCACTTGGGGTGCTTTCCACTGGTGCATCTGCCA
Source organism: Coracopsis vasa (assembly GCA_026283785.1). Classification (NCBI taxonomy): domain Eukaryota; kingdom Metazoa; phylum Chordata; class Aves; order Psittaciformes; family Psittacidae; genus Coracopsis; species Coracopsis vasa. Next base: position 84,525 of record JANHGB010028251.1, on the reverse strand, counting down.
GTTCCTTTTGGTGGTGAGCTACACAGGGTTGCACAAGTTAACTATGATCTCTACAGGGGACCACATACCTGGCACAGTCACACATGAGGGGCTGCGGTTGCCGTAAGCCTGACAGCACACAGACACAGAAGTCTGAGTCAGCCTCAGCGTGCTCTTCGCAGACCACAGATGCACGTGGCCCTTTGTACCCAACACCCTGCGAGCACGAGCCACTGGTGATCTACCCCTTCCGCTCACAAGCACGGTTGTTTTTGCACAGCGCAAGAGAAGGAGCATGCACACCGTCAACAACTTGTGATGTTCTCCAGGCCTTCAGCAGAGAAATTATCTCGCAATTTGGCAAACCTCACCAGATGCACAAGAGGCCGGCAGGGGCAACAGCAAAGAGTCGGCCAGTCCGGGAGCACGCTGGCCTCTCCCACCCCTCCGGCAAGGCTGTCTGCCTCACACTGAAAAGGAAGGGAACCTTTGCCCCTTCTTGGTCCGAAGGAGCATCTGCAGGACTGAAACCAATCAAAGCCAGCTGTGAAAAATGAAGGGGGGGTGCAAGGCAGGGAAATGCTGATTATTATGACTAGGAAAAACGCTATTAAAAAAAATAAAGGGAAAAACTGATCCCATATGGGAGGCAAATGAAATACAAATTCAAAACAGGCCATTACGCAGTGTCTGTTGTAAGGCTCCTGCGCTGGGGGCTGCATTCACGTGTCGAGATGCAGTGCTCCTGGGACCTCTGGTGAAAACCCTCTGCTCTGTGGTGAGGTTAGTGTTACCTTGGAGCATCCCAAGCAGTGACCAGCACTGGGGCCGTTGATTAGACAGCCTCTGCAGACTAACCAAGAAGTTATTCAACAACCCTGCAGACACACGCAGAGAATAACCTCTGGTCTGCCAGACCTAATCATTTCCACCAGCCCTTTTTTGCCTCAGCTGCTTATTCCAGGCAATTTTGCTGCTGGCCCCTCACTCCTTTCAAGATGAGTTATTGCCCTCCTCTGCTCCCACAGGGTCACCCACATGGCTGCCCTTTTATCGTTCCCCTTCTCACTCCACACTTCCCCTTCTTCAGCAGATCATCTCCATCACCCGCTCCATCTGCCTACCTAACATGTGCCCTTCAAGCTGTTCCTGAGCTACAGCCAAGCCCCTGCAGCCAGGCTCTCCCCGGCAAAACATCTTCAGCAATGAGGAGGCTTTTGGGTTGCAGGCAGCAAGCACAGTCCAAGCTCTGTCCCCTTTCACATTCTCAGAAGGGAAGAAAATGCCCACCTTGTACCACCTGTACTGTGAGGCTCACTTATGATGTTATTGGACCATCAGGGCTCAAAGCCAGTTCTCTTCTTCTTCTCAGGTGTTTCTTCCACTGCTCTTGAAAGCACAAGGAGAGTCAGTGCAATAGAGGCTTGTTTCTTTGGTGGTTGCGCTGATGAACATGCATCCACAGAAGGAAAAACTGGAGTACAGCAACATGACTTCCCTTGTCTAGGGGCTGTGCTCCCCAGTGTTAAAAGACTCTCCAGATCTCAAGGGACAGATGGTTAATGGGTGGGTGGCTCACCCTGTCTGCCCTGCTCTTGTGATTCTCTCAAGGATTCACAATATTTGGTACTTTTTTTTTTCCGAAGGCCCCTGCCCATATGTGAGTCTCAGTGTCTATTTAAAAGACGAAGTCATTTCTTGCATACTATAATGGAGAGAAAACAGAAAAATCTGAACTTCAAAGTTTAAGCCACAGAAAGAGAAAAGAGTCCTTTTAAGAAAATCCGCAGGAAACCCTCCCATTATAATCCAGTCTCACATTTTTGGAGTCCAGCTCAGCTGTAGTGAAATCCCCGCGTCTGCTAATGTGAGGGCAGAAGGCACTTCAGCCATTCAGAGGCACAGCTCTACAGACAACCCTGTCTTCTTTGCCCACCTCGTGCCAAGGTCTGGGCAACCTGGACCTGCTTTTTGAGAACCATCTCTCTAGTGTCTGGATTTGGGAGAGAAGCAGGAAGAGAAGGGGCCCTCAAGACACTCCACGTCTCAGTACTAGAGTGTTCCACAACACACCCAGGGCCACAGCCAAATCCATTAGACTGCAGCACTCCCAGATCCTACTCAACAGTCTTCATAATTCCTCCTCTCAAGCCAAGAAAAACAGAGCACGCAGAAAACAAATAACAGTGGGCAAGCAGGAGTATTTGTCCCTTACTACAATGGCCTTAAGCAATCGGAGAGGTAGAGCTGATGAACCTTTAATTACTTGTGCAATAAGGACCCTCTGTTTCCAGCATTCCTTGGCAGGCAGGAAGTGGCTGGAGCAGTCAGGGACCTGTTATGCTCTCCTCTCCACAGGCTTGAAAATGATATGAAGGCCCCTCACCCAGCTGGTCACAAGTTGCCAGACGCTCCAAAGAGAGGTTGTTTATAGCTATTAGAAGCAATTAAAACAAAATACAATAAAAATAAGCAGCTTTTTTACTGAGGCACTGTCACTGAACAGCCATGGCTCTACAGCTAAGGTGTTCAAAAGCACCCTTACTGCTTTTTCCAGACAGTTAAAGGAGTGATTAAAAAATCCACAACAAATTATGAAACCATCCTTCAACCTCAGTATGTCAATATTGTGTGTAGTGTGTCATACTCAACCACAGAAGGAATGGAGTGGGCACTTTTCACTAAGGACCCTGAGATGTTAGCCAGAAAGACAAGTGGGGGCAGAGGAAAGGGACCATCCCTAGATTATTTCTGTGACACAAAACGAAGGCAGAAAGAGAGGTTAAGGAATGACACAAGTTTAGCTGAATACAGTTTGGAAGTAAAGTTCACTCTCCTAATTCCCAGGCCACATTACTGACCTTTCTTCGTGAGGCAGGGGAGAAAGCAAGTCTTTCACAACACACGGCTGAAGAGTGCAGAAGGTGCTCTACCTTCCCACCGGGTCTAACACACAACTAGACGTACTGTAGCTGAAACAGCTGCCAAGCTTGCCATCTTTCCAAGCTTCATCTCGTCTGGGATTCTGCAACACCACAGAGGTTGATCCAGGGTTCAGAATAAGAAACCCTGCAAGAGACAGCTTGCAGGCTATTTCGCTTCCTAAGGAAAAAAGTCTCTTCCTATCCCCACCTACATCTGCTGGAGTCAGCTTGCGCCTTGACGCATGTGGCACTGACAACTTCCCAAAACTCTTGTTCTTGTAATATTACCATTAGCTCTTTGATATCTTGGTTATCCACAGAAACAGCCAGAGTGTGTGTGCATCCAGCAAAGTTCTTGGCCCTGATATTTTGTGGCAAGGAATTGCACAACACTAATCTAACCCAATGTCGAGTGAAAATATTTCTGTGTCAGTTTCTATCTTGCCCTCTTTTTCGTTTCATTGACAGTCCCCACTCACATATATCATAACAGGATGTACTTCTAGGTAGCCCATCCCTAATCATGCTGCCTCTCGCTTCTCCCTTCTTTAGAATTAGTACTTATAGGCTTTTCAATCTCTTTTCACAAGAGGTCTTTTTTTGTTTCCTTAACTAAAATCACAGCTGGCTCTTGAATTCCCCTTCCTCTTGGAAACAAAATGGCCAAAACAACATGGTATGTCCCAGTATTTAAGGGATCCTTTACAACACAGAAAAATGTCGTGGGACTGCTGAGCAGCTTTCCTGTCAGTTAAAACAGGAAGTAAGGAGATAAAGGGAGGCAGTTCCCTCTGCCAATTGAAATTTCTCTGTTCTGCATTAGAGCAGTACAGAACTGACTTACTAGAAAATAGTAGCTTCAAATACAAGACTGAGGGTAAATGCAAGACCCATAAGTTCCTGTCCTCTGCCACCACTCAAAAAGAAAACTCCAAATGACAGAACGCCACATAGCTCCAAAGTCTGTCTGCTCTAGTTGAATTAACCATCAACTACTCCCTTCACCTCCCTCACACTTGAGTATGATGCATGCCACATCACATGCACCACTCTCACTGCCCAGAACCTAGAGGAATACTATTGAAAGATATATCCTCAGAGATGTGGCCATCTGTTAATCTAGAGACATTCACCCACCCTTGCACAGCACCCTTAGTTTTCTCCCTACTGTCCTTTTCTATTTGTTTCAGCATCATAAGACATGAGGAAGATACAGCTGGACAAAGCTGCCTCATCCACTCAGATGCCAGCAAGCAGAAGTAATGCAGACCTCCCTCTCCTTCTGCTGGATCTCCAGTCGGGTCACAATCACTATTAAGGCCAGCTGGGGAAACTGAAGCATTCAGAAGTTGACTGAGTCATCTAAAGCAACAAAGATCAGCAGCAGCATGCTGCCACATAGCTCTGGAAAAGTCCCCTTTAAAACACTAAATCCCTGGAATGAAGGACTCCATTGGCTTATCAAGAGAGTATCTTAATGGCACGGGCAAAATCCTCCCAAACTTCAGGAACAATTTGTTCAGAAGGGTTAACAGAGAGGTGGTGGAGAGAGTAGCAACATCTCTGGTTTGAAAGCAACCAGAGAGATCCCACAGGCAAACCGGGTGCCACTGCTGCCTTAGATGGCTACTCAAGAACTTCAAGTCTTAGGGTTTCTCAGGCCTCCTCACGCTCACCCTGTAGAGATTTGCCACATCAGCCTTTAAAAGCAGGCCCCATCTTTGAAGTCCATGGGCCAGCTACGTCTGCATAACCAGCAGTAACATCAGACCCAATAAGCATCAGGCAAAGAAGCGAAAGAAACAGTCTGCAAACTCTTTCACCTCTGTTTCAAATGGCTTGGAAGTTCCTCCCCTTCCCTTCCCCTAGCCCCTTCCATACAAGCTTTGCATGCAGAGCAGCGTCTCTTGGGTCCCTCATTCTCTTGAGCAAAGTAAACAGACCTCCCGTGCAGCACCAAATGAACAACAAACAGAGGGGGAAGGAAAAAAGAAAAAAATCTCGCTGCCAACTTGAAGAACTTTTTTTTCAGAATGCTTAATTTTTGAAACAAAAAGTTAAAATGTGCAAGCTTTGCCCCAAGGGTGACCCTGCACAAAGCTTTCTGGCAGCTCCAACGTCCTCCATTCCCCCTGCACATCACCACAGACACCCCATCTTCCCCCACGCTCTTCCCCTGACGCATGCGCACACATACGGAGCCCTAAGAATCCTGGCACCCGGACGGCTTTTTCTTTTTCAAGCATGCCAAAACAAGCTAAGCTCCTAAATCCCTTTTAGAATCTGGCCTGGTGTGGAAATGTGTTTGCCTCCATCCTATGTTTATTTTCTTTTGTTTTCAGGTTTGTTGGTCCAAGGGCAAATGCTGTCCCTAACACCAGTCTTGGGGTTGGGTTTTTTTTTCTTGGTATTTATCTTTCAATCAAGTGTTCCTCCTTGCAAGGATAAACAGGATGTTTAGAGACTCTGGGTATGACGATCAGTCTTTGACAGCTGTTGTGACACACCACACACTGGGTCTGCCATGTATGTAAGCACTGGCATGGCTCAATCTGCAGCAGGCTCTCTTCATTTGAGGACGTAGACTACATGACTTAAGAGGCCTTCAGCAGTTCAGTGTTTTCAGCACAGGCTTAAGGGAAATGTGCCAGATGATCCAGAACAACTCTCTGGCCAATCCCAACACTAAGGAGGGTATCACCTGCCCACTCCACAGCCACTCCCTTTCTAGACAGCTCATGTCACTTGCTCAGCTGCATTAAACTATGCTCTCCCTCCAAGTTTTTCTTTTCCAGGTACGTCCATACAGACAAATAGTCAAAATACTTTCTAAACCATGCTGATTCAACAGAGGGAGTTTCCCAAGCCTTTTTTTAGGAAAGGAGGTTTTCCAAGCCTTGAATCACTGACACTGATCTAACTCCTAAACCAAGAACTTTGGAAAATGAAATGTAGATAGCACCAAGGGCCAGATCCTAGGCATGACACATTTACCTACCTAGAATACCATGTGTGACCTCAAAATGCTCTTCTAAGTCCCAGTCACCACAGAAGAAAATGCAGTGCCTAATTCTGCACTGCACAAATTCTCCGAAATTTTAATCAATTTTCATTTGCAGCATTTACTAAAGGCACAAAAAGTTAAGAGACTGATAATTAGCACTGGTTTGTAATTAAGAACAATTAGTTTTGCACCAGGTCCTAGTTACTATGTTCTCATGCCACAGAGTGACTGTGATACATCTCCTGACTTCTGCAAGCTGGGTGTGTCCACAGCAGTAGTGCACACTTTGATAAGCCAACAATATACACAAAGAGCCAAATTCTGTCTAAACAGCCATTAATCACTCCGTAAGAAATGGCTCAGCCAGGATCTCCTCTTAGCTAGTCTAAAACCTTTTGCATTTAAAGAAAATATTTATGAGAATTACCTCTCTTCTCTACAAACACACAATTCCTAAACAGCAATGCTCAGTTTTTCCCATTACAACCACTTTAAGAAACACACACGACAGATGACAATGTGTTGCTGACGTTCATGCTGTTTGGGCCCTGCATATTCAAGGAAACTTACTTCGTCCTGCAACGCTTGTCAAGTTCAAGCCTTGAAAACCATCCCATGTAATATTCAACCACAAGCTTCTGGCCTACGCACAGAAACTACAGCATGAAATTTTATGATTTGTGTTATTCAAGAGGTCGAAAGGGATTATCACAATGTTCCTTTTTAGCTGTGGTACCTATGAGCCTTGGCATATCAGCCACCCTGGAAAGCCATTCTCAGACAACTGTTTTAAATTGGACACTGAGCAGTCCTTGAACTCTACTTCAGGAGAAAGCAGCATTGTCAAGATAACAGTTTTACAGCTTTCAGTCCTCCTAGCAAAAATAGTGCTTGCTTTGTGTACCTCGCCCTGTTTCACACACTAAGCAGACGTCCTCTATCCAACCTTTACCACTCTCTGCAAGCCCTTCCACAAACACTCTAGAGCTGAAGAAGCAATAGTCTGTCCTACAACCTGAAAGCTCAAGTAAGTGAAATAATTTTCCTGAAATAAAAAACTCATAACTTTGATGTAATTAGAATAACTTGGATGGAGTGGGAATTCCCCAGCCATGAAGACATTTTCCACAGCACGATGGTCTTGAATAAAGTAAGCAGAATTTTCCTACTGTTTCATTCATTCAGAAGTGCCAACAACAGTGGGTCAACAGTGGATCAAATTGTTGAATACGTCCTTCTGTCACCAGCTGCATAATTTGGGGGTTCCAGTATGGAAGCAAGTACTGGAAACTCTGGATTACCCATTCTCACGCATGTTCAGCCATGAAGGCAAGCCACATACCTTCCCTGTGATTTGGCTTTCCTTTGCTCAGGTAAGGGATGCTCACTAAATGGAATAGCATGTATCTTTCCTGGAATCTACAATAAGGTTGTACTTCTTTCTACAATGTATTTTATTTAACCTTTTCTCATTTAACCACCTGTAGCCTCTGGATGGTGCACAGGACTATACAACTGGCCACTGATGGATGTGGCTAACATACAGGTGAAGCCACCACAGCTTTGCATCTAACCACTTCACCAGCTGAGCTGCACTATGTGCCTTCCTACTTCAAGCAAACTGTGAAGACAAACATTTGCACCCTCTGAGGTCATGTAGGAAGGATCAGGTGACAAGTGGTTACAAGATACAGTAATTTAGTCACCTGCAGACACCCAGAGACTCTTGAAATTTTAATCAATTTTCATTTGCAGCATTTACTAAAGGCACAAAATGTGATCCACTTCAAGCACCAAGGAACCTGTCTCTACCACCCAAATGAGCACGGCCTACAACACAAAACTCATTTCAAAGATGTAGTCGGAAGAGCCACTGGCTCAGGCACTTCACTGTCTCTGCAATTCATTCTGGTTTGTTTTAAAAATAAGAAATATGGGCAAACAAAAAAGCAACTCCGTGCTCCTCTGAACTGCACTGGTATTGGTGGGACAATGCTCACTGCAGCCGGACGCCTTTCTCCACCTGAGTGGCCAACACAGTCAGTTGCGCATCAGCTAACTGTTCCAGCACGTTACTGTCTTTGGGGGGCTGCACACGTTCAGAGGGGAAAGAAACTGCGTCACTGTCTCCCTTGCACGTCAGAGAAGCCGGCAGCTGCAGAGCTGTGCACGCCAAGCGCAGGACGTGGCTTCTCCTGCACCACAGCGAACATCAGCCTCTTCAACCACGTCGTTACTTTGGTCCTTGGAGAAGTTATTCACACGTATATCCAACCCTTGTCCCACAGGTATGACTGCTGACATGGCCAAGGACAGCTCGACACCTCTGGTAGCAGAGCTAGATGCGACCTCATAGGATCTGCTGATCCCTTGTGTCAAACAAAGTAAGTATCAGGATGTGCTGGAAGGAGCACAATTTAGTGAAGAAAACTACATAATTCTGAGTTCTCATCCTAGTTTTACCACTCACTTGCTGTACTTCTCTCTGGTACATGATACAACCTTTTCCTTTCATATTCAAGTATCATGTTCGTTATCTTCTACCCTACCTGTACAGTTGGGGGGATGGGATTTGTTAAGCAATGAAGCACCAGATCATATTAAACACTGGCACTTTCTCAGAAACACTAGCCAACAAGGGACTGGGAAAGACTCAAGATCTTTTTAATCCCACTTCATGGCAATCAGGAGTATTAAAGCAAAATAATGGACTCTGAGTTTTCTTTTTTCAATCTTAATTCCACAGGAGTACTATTTTAGAGGTAGCTGGTAACATTGCTCTCTTAAGCAGCTTGAGTATCTGCCAGAATGTGGTTGCAACAACTTCATACAGATATGGGTATACTCATCTCTATTTGTCCCCTTTTGTGCCACTCCAGGCAGAAACCTGTCTTGAACATGAGCTAGAAATTAATAACCCACAGAGAAATAACAGAATAGCAAAGCATGATAGACCTACCCAGAGCTTTCGATACTCACTCAGCCTAGAGCATATTTGGGGCTACAAATAAACTTCTCTCAGCTTGGGTCCTCAATGCCAGTACAGAGGCTGGTGACTTCAACCTCTCATGAGGACTGCTAACATTGAAGGCAGAGAGGCTGATGATCAATGTATTTCTTGCTGTTATGCCTAATGCATGGAATATGGCCTCATTTATCCAGAACTATCACTTATCCAGAACTATCACATACCTGACTGTTTGCTTGGTCAAAGCTGACCAGCCAGTTAGGAAGATATATGGCAGCACTAGATGGATTCTTTTCATTTTATCTTCACCATGGTGAAGAGGATGGAGTTACCTATATTGAGGGTGAACACAAAGGAAAGTGAAGAAAAAATAGCAAACTCCATATTATATTGTAGGAACAAAGCCCAAGCCCCAATTTGTATCAGCTTCACACTGATCTGGAAGTTTGGGAAACAGCCCATTTAAAAAAAATACATATTAAAAAATGAGGGGAAGCAAGGAAGAATGTGTACCACAGAGGAGAAAACCTTGCACTTAGACAAATTCAGTCGCCCTACTTCAAAACTGCAGGCCAGCTCCTAATTTAACATGGAGTTTCACATGTCACTACAAAACTCTAGAAGTGTTGGCTTTGCAGATATGCCAAACATATGAACTGTTTTCAGTGAACTCAGTATTTTTCCACATCTACTTATTGTAACTCTGCTGGCAGGCTGGGAGTAACAAATCCTCCCTTATCTCCCTCCTCTCCAAGAGCATCTCTCTGTTTAAGCATTGGCTAACTCTGATCATGCACGATCCCCCTTGGAAACTGGACAAAAAGGGGGGTGGGAGCATCACTGGGGTTGTAAGCACAAACCACAGAAGGAGATGGACTGTCGTGCAAGAGGGAAGTAGCAGGGGGAAAGAGGTGACTAAAGAACAGAAGGGGGTGCGTAAAATCCTACTTGGATTGCCTCTCTGGGGAACAGCTGTTTCCTTGTAAACATCTTGTTAGCTGTCCAAACAAGAAGTTCAGACACGGAACAATAAAGGAGAGCACTCGGGTAGAAGCATTCAAGACATGGGCTCATTCACTACCCTGCCAATTGCTCCAAATGGCAAAATTCAAAAGCCAGGGAAACATTAGCTGTATGTCTAACCCTGGATGTGCTTGTGTTATAGTCAGTGGCCTGCAGAAACACATCTTTCTCCCTCTGTGGTGAAGTCCTTCCTAATCCTCCTATTCCCATTGCTTGACCAAGGCAAAGAGGAAATACCCTCATCAGAGTAAGGAGAAACAGCTGCAAAGCCAAGAAATTGAAAACCTGAACGTGGCAGCCCTGAAGGCCTAGAAAAGTTATACCACTGCCCTGGCATCAGCAACTTGGAAGTAGAGGGAATTGCACCAGAAAAAGTCAAAAGAGTCTTTCTATTAGAACTGAGCACAAAACAGCCTACACTGTCAGAGGCATTTCTATGCCAATACAACTGTGTCCACACAGAGCTCTTGCCAGCACTGCAAGGTAGCTGCGGACAGGGGAAGGAATACTAGTACAGCGACATTCCTATGGTAGCTGGCCACAGAAGGCAACTACCTGCACTGCACCACAGCAAGCAAAGACTGTGCACCACTTTTGTCTGTTCCTTGAAGCTTCTGGGGATCAAATGCACAGGTGCCTGGTCACAAGCCTATCTTATAAACCCTGCCTCCAAAACATCACAAAATCATTAAATGAGTGCAATCAGATCACACACACATCTCCAGGAAAGAAAGGGTGTCCTGGGTTCAGCTTAACCACAACAAGGGGTCACTTTGCAAGAAAGGCAATGCACAGGATGGTAGGACACAGTAACTGACAAATAGGGAATCCTATGTCCTGAGCCTATAGTCCAGTTCTCTGCACCTTCATGTCCACCTCTGACTGACCTATACATTTTATCCATTCTACAGAATGCAACTACACTTACCCTGGGAAATTAAATGACTCCTACTCGAAAGAACGCATAGAAGCAGGAACAAAGTAAGCAAAATGCCACTCTCATAGTCGGAAACAACGAGCAATTCCACATTTTAGAAATTGACCACAAGTTCACAGGAAAGACCTGATGCAGTCAGATTTATTTTACCTTTTTATTTCTTTAGGGCCATTTTGTCGTAGTCGTGCACAAACAGCCAGGAGAAAAGACATGCTAGCAAGGGCTGCTCTAGAATAAACATTCAGTCATTACAAGAAGAGAAGAGTGCAAGTCTGCTGATCAAAATCCCTCTGAGCCTAAAGAAAGGCAGCTGGCTTGTTGCATCAAAGTCAAAACCAGTCAGGAACTCCACCTCGTCTGGGGTCACCTTCTTGCCTCTGTTTCTCTCTCTCCATATATTTATTCAAGTCACCACGAGAGCGAGTTTCTGCATCTTCTTCTTTCTCTGGAAATAGGTTGGGAAACTGAAAGGTTTGTCCTTGGCCCTGAAGAGAAAACAAATGGTCAGAGAGACATTCCAGCCTTTCTGCGGTAGCTATGATGAATGTACTTACAATGAAAGACCACCCTGAAGTTTTAACTAATGCAAAATGGTACCTCCTAACCTCCCAAGACCTCTTTCTACCCCTCTCCCCCAGATGAACATATATCCTTCCCCCTCCCCAAGCTATCTTTCAGCCTCTCCTCTTTGTGTGCCAATTAAGACACTGACATCTTTTTTTGTTTGTTTTACACATGAACGGTCAGGAGACGGACACCTCTTCAAAGACGTTGTACCAGCTCAGAGATGTTGTATGAGTCATACAGTAAAAGCAAGATGAGCAAAATAGGTGATTTTGTTAAAGTAACCCCACCAGGGAAATACATGGTGGAGCAGGCATTCGTTATGTTAACACTCAGAGTATGAGCAGTGGTTATAGTTGTTTAGATCTCAGCTAAGGATAAGAGAGAACAGTTGTAGCAGCTCTTACTGTAGGGTGTAATGTGGGAATACAGAATAAGAGATATCTGAGGTCTCTTATCAACAGGAATAAAGATTATAGTGTAAAACAATTACAGTGGGAACAATCTGTCTAATACATCACTAATGAGATTAAAGTGATTACATCTGCATCAGTCATTCTGCCTAACAGACAAGTAATTTTAGTGAAACATCATCATCAGATCTATGTCTCCCACTTGGAAAATAAACACTTGCTTGGTCTCTGCTTTTTACCTAACAGGAGGAAATCATTATTCTGTGGAAATGTGCTATCCCATTAACATTACCTACCTACTTTTTAGTAGTGTTTGCACTAAGCACAACTTCATTAAACTCAGCAATAACAGTCCTTCCATCCTGTACAGGTCTTTGCATAAAACTTATAACTGATAACTCGTAAGTCTAAAATTACTCTCCAAAACACTTACAAACATTACCATACATTAACTTCTTTGGCAGAATACCGCATACAGAGATCTTTAAAAAAGCATTTAAGTGCTTCAGATGAAAACAGCTGGGGGTTTGGTTTTTTGTCGGTTTTGTTTTTCAGATCAGCCATTCCTTATATTTGTGCAATAAATACAATCAAACAAGAGGCCCAGCTATGAAGTAGTTCCATAAAGGACATGAAAGGAGCCTTCCACAACACAGCTACCTATACTACATTTTAGGATCAGAAATGTGACATAATTAAATAAAAAGAAAATCCCCGTCACCATGTCCCTGACCCAGCTGAATGTGCGCTATGTTTCATTTCGCCAAACACACTCAACCTGGTAATTTACAGGTGTGAAAGAATTTAAACCTCAAGCATACACTTCTGAAAGAAAAAAAAAAAAATTACTTATCCCAGTTGAGTTTATCCAGACTGGAATCTAGGAAATACCAACTCATACCCAGCAATGCTCTGGTTGTTTTCGTAGTGCATACTTCTTGGGGGTTTCCTCAGAGCCTGACCATACTACAAAAACAACAAGGGAGCTGCTGTATACATTGCTCTTTCCTTGACTCTAGCCTGGATAAGATCAACTGGAACAAATCAAGGTTTTCCTTTCCATGGTGAACACTCTGAGGTTTCAGCTCTTTTGTACCTTTAAATTACCAACAGGTATGCTTATATTAGCTGTCCTATGGCAATTAAAGTGTAGTTCCATTTCTAGGCACAGAAACTGGCCTTATCAACGTCCTTGAGCAATCCCAAAGCCGTAGCCTACTGAAACTCTTCCTGTAGTAGGATCAGCAGCAAGCACCCTTGAGGCCAAGAGCTGCCCAAGATTTTAGCACACTGAAGCATTTGGAAAAGAATTTGTTTATATTACAAAAAATTACTGTGTTTTAACGGCACTGTGAGTGGGTCACTCAGCCCTGTGGTATCTACAGGACAGACAGGGCTGATTCTAAGGACTTGTCTGCCTTGGAGAGGAAGCCATTTTAGTTGAATAAGTCAGAAAACAATTCAGGCTAACATGGTAGGCATACCACCTACACTGAATTGAGAACTATTTATGTTGGTAACAGTGTAGTAAGGGACTGCTCTTGTTATGCAGCACTTCCATTCTGGTATGCTTCCAGGACTAAGGCACTTCCCTTCTTGCAGAATGAAGGAAAGCTGTCCCTAAAGCATACTAACAACATCCACGGTAATTCACTAAGCATTGCAAAACAGTTATTTTTAAAAGGGGGGGCAGGGAGAAGGCAAAGCAATAAAAAAAAGATATGCACAGAGGCTTTAGCAAACCCAGACAAACCTCTCAGCTGTTTATCAAAGTGCTCACAGTTCCCATATCAAGGCTGGTGAAAGTCAAATATTGAGCTGAAAATGTCAATCTGTATCTGGAGTCTTTTAATAAATCAAAATCAGCACAGACAAGTTGGCTCTTTCCAGCTCTTGTCTTGTGAAGAAATTCTGATTTTGGCTGGCAGCCAGACACAACTCAAAACAGCCAAGACATTACACCCTGAGAACTGAAGGTTGATAAATCTTAAGTAACAATACTATGCAGTAATACTGGACTGTAAGAGACTCTGGAGTGATGAAAGCTGTATGAAAAATAGCTGTTGTGCATGCTCAGTAGCTAATTTTCAGAAGAAGCCTGGATCTTGGGTATTTCAAAATTTCAAAAATACCAAAAGGCATCAACTTACATAAAGGACTGTGAGTCTGTCCAAGCACATTCACATTCAGTGCATCTTCCACACGATGTCAGAGGCTACTGAGGTTCAAGCTCATATGCCATCTTCTCAAAAAATGCCTACCAAAGGAATGGAGGGATTGCCACTCCTTTACTTAGTGCTTTTTCTTACACATCTTCTAGGTAAACAGTAACCATTTGACAACCACGATAAATGCATCCTCAGAATGAAATCCTAACTGAAATAAAGCAAACAACTTTCTACCAAGTCCATCAGGTTTTTATCTGTTTTGCAAACTGCTAGAACATGAAATGCTGGCATATTCTACCAGAAAGCAAAATTTTGGCTTATTCATAAACCTTGGATTTGTTCACTGTTTTACCTTTTGCAAGCCATTTAACCAAGGTTACCCTTTTAATTACTGAATTACTGAAATTCACATAAATTGAAATAAGCTCTAAAAAGGCTAGGGTTTGGTCCTCCCTTAGAGCTTCTGCCAGCACAATCACCTTAGTTAGAAGCACACAGAAAGCGGGAGAAAATATCAGTATCTTCCCACCTGACATAGCTGTGCTAAAAGAAAATCCTGTGAAATAAGACAGACACTGGCAAAAAAAATCGTTTTGCTCAGATAATTTAGTCTGTCTTGGAACTGCATGCTGCATTGCCAGTAAAAGACCTTTTTCATCGATGTGAGGTGATATAGTGACACCTGGGAATTTGTCAGGATAAGCTCTACCACCACACGCTCTTAGATCTAAGCAAGCCCTCACAATGTTAAAAAGAAGAAAAATAAAAACCAGCCAAAGCAAGTCAGAAAGATTGCACTGAAACACCTAAAAAATAAAGGAAATGTGATGATTCTACACATTGCTATTCTCAGTGTGGAGTCTCTTCCCAGAAACTTCCCTTTTCCCTACAAATTCTAAGGTTACGTACAAGTGAGATGTGTGGTCTAATGTTTAGATAACAGAAATGGGAGCCATTAAACTTCTACTCCTGCACAACTCTAATCCTCACTTCAGCATTACCCAAATGTAAAACTGATTTATATACAAGGCCTTAGGAGGATTCACATGTTAAATGCTAACAGCTTTTAAGATAAAAAGTGACCTAAGCATTAAACATGTATTTTTCCCTTAGATTTTAAGCCTCTGTCACTAGAAAGGGTAAAACCACACCTTGTTTTCTCTGACTTTGTAGAAGGAGTTATCACATGGAATGGTACAAATTGCCTCCATTCATTTTAATGAGAGGTTAAGTGACCATAATTAGGCCTATGTAGTCAAGTGGTAGCCTTTCCACTGCTGAGCCTCAGGTCAGTAAATTGCTGGAAGTATTACCCAGCACAAACTCACTTATATTTCTCTGACCTCTGCTTCCTTTGAAAAGTTTAGGGATGGAAGGTCAGCACAGATATTATTCTGTAGGAATGATGCAGCAAACAGTGATCATGTAAACAACTGCGAGATCTTCTGCTTACTTAGATAATTGAAGCACTTAGTACTGTCCTTCAGAATTAGGAGAAGTGATGTTTATGGTATTGTTAACAAAAAATGTTGGACTCCCAACAGCATGGGATTCAGTCCAGCAGTTGCAGCAAATATAGCTAAGTTTAATAATTCAGTGCATTTGAACAATTCTCCTACTATTGCAGTGGTAACATCTGATATTAAAATATGCTGCAAACAGCACAGAAAGCAACTTCAAAAATTCACACAGGAATGGGACAGTGTATGGAGCATCCAAATCTTCTCTGAATTCACTACATGCCAAAAGAAAATCACATCTGATGTGCAAATAGGTTAACTACTATGAATGTACCAGATACTCTACACAGCATTTGAGGAGAAAGCATCTGCAAAAATGTTCCCACCAGTGCCATCATTCACGCAGCTAAATAGGTGTTAGTCCTAATGTTGACAAGGTCAGACTCCCTTTTACAGCCATCTCCATTAGATTTCTCAAAACAGGTTTAATTAAAAATAGGTCTGGATTCCAGAGGCTTGTCTACAGTTGTGCTCCCACGGGTGCTAAAACCTGTTAAGCTAAACCAGCAAGAACACTGAAGGAGGAGGAGGGGAGGGGATGTTGTTGTTTTTTAATTTCCCTGATGTTGATGCAACTGTAAAGTTTCCCATTGGCTTTCTTTTCTCCTTTTTTCTTTAAATAACATTAGGATAATTGTAACTGTATTGGAGTCAGGAGAGAGGCTGGAGGTTGCTGTTATTACATTCATTTCATCTACTCTGCAAAGATATATAGCTTTGTTTTTAATTAAAAAAAATAAAACAATGTAAAAAAGTAGCATTTGATACCCAAGGCTGTAAGTCTCCAGAACTTAAACCTTTCTCACTACATTCCAAAAGGGGAAAAAAGGCAGACAGGCTCTGGAATAGCAAGATGTTGTTGATCCACAGCCTTCTATGATTTGAGGTATTTTTTTAGTGTGAAAATATTATGCTTGGACAGACCACATATTTGTCCAGTTACTGCCTGAGAATAAAGTAAACAGCTCTGAATCTCCAAGAAATAGTATTTGGAAAAGAAAGGACAACAATTCTTACATGTGGAACAGCTGGGGCACTGATTTGACACCTAAGGGTATGTTGACTATGACTTCACACACCTTCCACCTTTGAGACACTTGCAGTAAGTTAATGGATATGTACGCTGCACTGGAACACATAAGGTGATGTTTTATAAAGCAGGGAAGCAAAACTGGAGAATATACTCAATTTCATTCAGGTAAACCTCACAACGGCTGCTACCAAGTCACACTGGGAAGAGCAATACTTCCACCTAGTGGGCAATACAAAGATCAACTCAAGACCTTCCAAAAACGTCCTTGTTTTTCCAGTCACAAGCAGTTTTAACTTGAAACTGGATTAATGAAAGAAAACACAGCTGGTAAAAATGGTGGGAAAGCCCAGTTACTCTGACTCACGACAGATGCAAACTAATTCTCATGAAAATAAGGATTTTATAGTGGTTACCAAAGACTTTCCTAAATTAGGCAGATATTCATAATGGACTGCATGGGGCCTGTTACAGCCTAAATCACACCATGAATGAGAACGAAGGCAAAACCTTCAGTTTCAGAAATTACACCGGGTTTCTGGCCTCACCTAGTGTTTAAAGCTGGTGTGAACACAGAACTGGGAGCTCACTGTCTGAGACAGAGTCAGTGATGAAAAGCAATGAACAAAAGGAGTAAGGGGTGGGGAGGGAAGACACACACAAACCTAAATGTTAAAGGAATTACAGGCACCAACAACAACAGGAAAAAAGAGAGCAAAGAGACCAGGAATGAGGTGAGGGGGAAATGCTCAGACCAACGTTAAACAACAAGAGTTTAGTAAACGGTCATGATTTCCTCACTTGCAATGAAATACAACACCAAAAGGTGGTCCCTCAATCCCATTAATAGGGCAGATGGAAAACATGCCATGTCAACTTATGCTGACACAATACTATATATAGAGGGCACTATATATATACACACTATATATATATACACACATTATATATATAGGGCACTATACTATATACTATAGGGCAATGAAGTAAGGGACATTCGCTGTCTCAGCCACATTACCACAGTGCTCTGTGCATTGCTCAGCAGACAAAATGAGAGGCTGGAGGAATGATCAGTTGCTGCTGTGTGACTGCTTCCAGTACAAAGCTAGTCTGAGTAATTCTCCACTCCACTGTGGAGATACCTTTAAGGTAATGGCAACTATTCTAGGATCAGAGGTTTGACGTAAAGGTACTGTGAATGGCTCGCTCCACAGTGCAGCTGCATTTTGCTTCCCACTCTTTCCCCATGAGTATCTGTGGGTTGCAGACTACTTCCTTAACTCAGCAGACAAAAGAGACATGAGTGAATAAAAGCAAAGAAGTCACTAGCAAGAGGCCAAGATGATGGAAAGTGCCTGCATCCACCTACTAATGACACTCGAAGAAAGCCACTTTTAATATGCAACATCACTCCTGGCATACAATTCTCCAGCTGTGTTCTCAATGAATCTTTCATACCTGATCTTTGGCAGACAAAAACCTTGCACAGACAATCTAGGTGGGAGAATTTTCCCATCAAAACAGAATCTTCCTTGAAAAAGGAATGTTTTTTAGCCATCATAATGCAAAATCCTCAGAGATGAGGTTGCCTTTAACATCGGCACAGAAAAATGAAGCTTAGTCCTTACCTAAATACAACACTGTTACTTTCTATTAATATTGTACTTTATACTGTTCTTTTAAAGGAAAGAGCTGTCTAGAAAAACACTTTTCTCACTTCTGTTTTCACTCCAATTCTCAGAAGGGCCTTAGAGAAAAAACTTCTAAGCACATTTAAACTTTGAAAAATCATAGTCATCAGATTTTCCATTGTCCATGCCTCTTTAGTTTAAGAACAAGTACATAGGAAGTCTTATGCAGTCTTTAAGATTACAGTGTTCTCCCCATACTGAATCCTTGTCCCAGTATGGAGTAACACTGAGGTTGTATAGTCAACAGCAATTTTGAGCTTATGGTTTTACAACCATAAATAGCATTCCTTTAATGTAATTTTGGTATATGAAGGGGGTTTCTGTCAGTGGTTGAATTTCTTTTTCACATAGAGACAGGTAAGCCCAAGAGAAGTCTAAGCTATAATATGCTCCTGTTATGAAAGAAACTCGTAAGAACATGAAGCTCCTTTTCCACTGGGCAACCAACATACGTTTTAGAACCCCGTTTAGCCACAATGCATGCTTGTTAGACATGACTAAGAGCTCTCCAAGGAATATGCCTTAGTCTTCTCTGAAATCCAAAAGCTTTAATAAGAAGTTCCCTACTCTTACAATATATTCTTTTACTTACTGGACGTTTCAGCAATCAACCACACAAATCGTGAACCTTCCAGCACACAGAGTACAGGGTCAGCATGAAACTCACTGGCAAAGCAGCACCATATGACATCAGACCATAACTTACACACAGACCTCAAACAAATACAGGACTTGAAAACTAACCATTTGTTTGAATTTGATTTTTACACTAAATCATTTAAATGTCCTTATACATTCTGGAACATATTAAAGAAAATGTCATTATTAGAGGACTGGCAGAAATATTCAGCCAGACAATTCACTGAATGTTACTTAGAGATTGGCTAGATAACAGTCCCGTCCCTCTTTCCCCACAAGCATTCCTGTTAACTCACCAGCTGTACATAGGCAACCTTATAATCTGGCTTCTTCACTCTCTGATTCTTGTGATTTCTCTTGCTGTTGGAACCTGCAGAAATTAAGAGAATCCCACCTTTTACTTCCCTGGATTTCCAAGTTTCCCAAAGCTAGGCCAAGCTGAAGGGGGGACTTCACTAGTTCTGATTTACTGTTAAGAGGAATACTCTTTCTTCAGTACCAGCAAAGCACCACAATTACTTAAGTGCGGCATCACCAGACTCAGGCTGCTGACAGCCATTGTGCCTTCACATCACACAAAGTCTGCAAAGAAGCAAGGAGGAGGTAAGTCTCCTGCTCTCTGAGTAGGGGGCCTGGAGGGACAAACAGTCCTTGCAACATTAATAGCTTCATGAAAACAAGCAGGAATGACCACTAAACAGCTTCAAACTTGTCAATTTTTACTACTCAGCTGATGAGCTGGATCTACTGTTTATACACCAGGAAATGACACTCCATATCCAAACCAACCAAAACACTTCAACCTTCTGCAAGTATGCTGGTCACAGCTGAGTGGGAAGTTAAACTTACTCTCTGCATGTTAGGCAGACATTAAAGCTCTCAAATTATTAGACATTTTAACCACCTTTCATTTTTTATCCCTGTATATGTACGTTCTGCCATCACTTCCATTAGCAGTCTCAGATGAAACTGTTGTAAGAAACATGTTGTAACATGAATATTTTCCAATGCTGTTTAGACCTTTGTGTTTGTTATTTAAGACTTTACTTAATTCTGGTGGTTTGGTTTTTTCTACATAAGCGTATTACAGATGATCTGTTTTCTTTTTCTCCTTTTGTATGTTCTGAGTTCTACAATCTTATTTTAAAGCTTCTTCTTTTATTCTCCATTTTTCACTATTACAGTTTCTTTTCCTATCCCTTTCTTAAGATCATCCCTACTCTTATCATTACAAACACATCAATCCTTTGCTAGTCACTGCATGAAAAAAAGAAAAATCCAGCCATCAAAGATGCCCTTGCCAACAAGTCACTCTCCATTTGATTCACACACTGCCTGGTGATCAAGAGGTAAAAAAAACATGAAAAGTATATTCCTGACTTTGCACCGCATCCACACTGCAGTCAGAGAAGCTCTGGAGATGGAAGCATTCATAGGTAAAGATGACATTACATAAATTTAGCTTATTTCAGTTAAGAGTTAGATCCCTCTCCCTCCAACTCAGAGTTCAGAGCAACTTAAA
Source organism: Coracopsis vasa (assembly GCA_026283785.1). Taxonomy (NCBI): domain Eukaryota; kingdom Metazoa; phylum Chordata; class Aves; order Psittaciformes; family Psittacidae; genus Coracopsis; species Coracopsis vasa. The sequence continues at coordinate 64,143 of JANHGB010028251.1, read as the reverse complement.
CTATGAGTATTTCTTCTTTTTCTCTTGGGCTGGTTTTCCTGTGTTTGGTGGTGTTGTGGGTTTGTTTCACTTGGGTTTTTTTGTAGGAGTGGCACAGGCAACACCATAAGTGGACGCATACAGGTCTGTAGCAGAAATGTGGTGACAAGTGATGAAAAACTGGAAGTTTTTCAAGATGTTTTTATGACAGTATCTACTGGTCTAACAGAATATTTTTATTTGCTCTACAAACTGCCTTTTGTTAGACCACAACATCTCCTCTGTGTGCATGCCAGGTAATCTCAACTCAGTTTGGGGGTTCTTCTTAAGGCTATGGCTGAAATTAAATTTAATTACTGATTTTATTAAGACACACGAAGCAGTTCCTTCTGAACTGAGACACTCACTGGTCTTCAAGGAGAAACAGTACCAACTACAAAAGCATACCGCACAAGCTACGTAACTGTCAAGATGAACAAGCTTTTTAAAATTCAGATTTTTTTTTTTAAACTAATGTCATAATCTAATCAAAGTATTCAAGTATGAAGTGGTGCATTTTCATTCAAATAGAGAAATAAACAATTATACTGATGGACGTTACCAGCTAAGCACCTGGAACCGCAGTTTGCTGAGATCTAATGGATCTTCAGATAGTAAAAGTCTGTTCTGGCTGTGCAGAGATGTTGTGGTCATCCCTTCGCACCACTCAACTGCACTTACCATACTGTATCCTGGTCCTCACAGCAGCTACTGGCACATTGTATATTTTTTCAAGGTAATTCTTGACATCTATTCTCGTCATTCTAGGCAATGCACAAATATTTTGGGAAAAGAAAGATGGAAAAGTATAAATATTTATATAAAATACAACAGAACCAGAGTATTTACAGAGTGGTTAATACTCCAGAATAAATACATCTTCTCCTTTTCAGAAAGATATCTCTAGAGCACAAAAGTATAAACTCAACATAGATCGCACACTGCTACAGCAATTCATTATCCATAAACTGTAACAATAACAAATATTTTATCCCCTGTGGCCTCAACAGTCAAAATCCCAGGTATATTCCTTGTTCAGCAAGAATAGGTAGCCTTTCTCACTGTCTGACCCTAGAACCCGTTCTAATCTTCTGAATAGCAGTTTCCAGTCTTTTCAAGACCTGCCACAGGCCTGTGGATTTTAGTGTGTGCAAGCAGACCAGTCAGGCTGAAAAAGTCCTCAGAAATACCCGGACATCACTTTGTTTCCTATGGATCTTCTTATAAGCACTTCCTTCCTCCTAAGCCCACCCCGGGAAGGCTGAGCCCCATTAACTCTCAGGAAGAGGAGCAAAGCAAAGCTTATACTTAAATCAGTAAATCCAGGCTCTCTCAAAGTTCTCAGAGGCAGAAGACCCTGCCTCAGGCCCAAAGGGCGCTATCTGGCACCTCACCTTCCCCACCCCTATCAAGACAAGCTGCAGCCCCAGGGGCAGTGTGCCGGGACGAGCGGCACTGCGGGGAGGGTCTGCGTTCCTCTCTATCCCAGGGGCAGCCCTGGGCCCGTTCCGCGGCAGGCCCAGAGCCACGCGGTGCCCCGTCCCCGCACTCACTCCATGGAGATGCGGAACTGGACGGTGTCCTCGGGCTGCGGCACGCCGGGCCGTACTGCCAGCATGAAGAAGTTGGGCCGGAAGATCCGAAGCTGCGGGCCGCCCAGCTGGAACAGCGGGTACCTACGGTTACACGACTCCAATGACCGACCGACCGACCGACCGGCACCTCCCGCCGCCGCGCCTGCCCGGCCTCCCCCCGGCCTGGCCTCCCCCCACCACAGCCCGGCCCGGCCCGGCCCGGCCAGCTCTGCTCACACGGCCCTCTTGGCGCCTATCTTTGCCATGGCTGAGGCTCGGCCCGAAAGCGGTGCGGCGTCAGAGAAGCTCCCGGCGAGGCTGCCACGGCAGCTCTCGCCCCCTGCTGGAGCGGAGGAGCGCGGTGGGGGCTGCGTGGAGGGGCTGTGAAGGAGCCGGTGGTGTTTGACTGCCTCATGGCGGTCCCCTCCTCCCAGGTGCTCCCCACAGAGAGCTAGACCCGGGACCGCCGGCCCCTGGGCCCACTCGAGAGGGAATACAGCTTTAGGGCAGAGGAGGATCCCTCAGAGGAGCCGCAAGGGCGGGGAGGTAGCACCTGCACAGTGGTGCCCATGTGGGACTCGGCAACGATGGCTGCGTTTCTGGAGGTCTTTTCCTCGTGTGAGACCCCAGCAGGGGTATTGCGGCCAGCTCGGAGGTCCCCAGCACAGAACAAGCATGGGTCTGTTAGAGAAGGGCCAAGGAAATGGTGGGAGGGCTGGGATGCCTCCTCTGCGAGGGAAGGCAGATCTGGTGTTGGTCAGCATGGGTAAGAGAAGGTTCTGGGGAGACCTGATGGCGGCCTGAAGGGAGCTTAACCAGAGAGAGGCTTTTTCCCAAGGGCTGTCGTGACAGGACAGGGGGCAGCAGTTTTAAAATGAGAGGAGGTTTAGATCAGACACAAGGAAATAACTTTACGCGATGAGAGGGGGGCAGGGGGAGTGGTGGTCAGAGAGGCTGTGGATGTCCCATCACACTGGAAATGTTCAAGGCCAGGTTGGAGGCAGCTTTGAGTAACCTGGTCTAGTGGAAGGTGTCATAGAATCAACTAGGCTGGAAAAGACCTTTAAGATCATCAAGTCCAACCATTACCTTAGGACTGCCAGGACCACCCTTAACCCATGTCACTGAGGGCCTTATCTACATGGTTTGTCAACACTTCCAGGGACGGTGATTCCACCACTTCCTTGGGCAGCCTGTTCCACTGCCTGAGAACCCTCTCAGTGAAGAAATTTTTCCTAATATCCAGTCTAAACCTCCGCTGGCACAACTTGAGGATGTTACTTCTTATCCTATCGCTTGTAACTTGGGAGAAGAGACTGACCCCCACCTCACTGCAATCTCCTTTCAGGTAATTATAGAGAGTGGTAAGGTCCCCCCCGAGGCTTCTCTTCTCCAGACTAAACACCTCCAGTTCCCTCAGCTGTTCCTCATAAGACTTATTCTCCAGACACTTCAGCAGCTTTGTCACCCTTCTCTGGACCCGCTCCAGCCCCTCAATGCCTCTCTTGCAGTGAGGGGGCCCAGAACTGAACACAGGATTTGAGGTGTGGCCTCACCAGTGCTGAGTACAGGGGGACAATCACTGTCCTGGCCCTGCTGGCTATGCTATTTCTGATACAGGCCAGGATGCTGTCGGCCTTCTTGGCTGCCTGGGCACAACCTGGCTCATGTTCAGCGGCCGTCAGTCAGCACCCCTAGGTCCTTTTCCTCCAAGCAGCTTTCCAGCCACTCTTCCCCAAGCCTGCAGCATTGCAAAACTGTCCCTGCCAGTGGTACCGGGGTTGGAACTAGATGATCCTATGAATATCTGATGGCGTAGCATGCGCTAACAGAGAGACTGAGTGTGGACATAGGCACCAGAAACAGCTGCAAGTTTGGAAACATGAGGAAAACATTTTGGAAACATGATGGAAACCCTGGTGGACTTCCCTCCAAGACAGCATTTCAAGGACTGGCAAAAGGCAAGAGGCCCTACAGAACAGCTCATATCCCAAATACAGTAACAGCCATTTGTGTTTTGACATCTACACTGAATTAACCAAGTAATTCACACTTTAGATTTGAGCTTTAATATTATATGTAGGTTGATAGCCTTGATAAACATTTTGATAGAAATATTTGAATTAATCATTCTTTGTATTCTACTGTGACTTGTCTGCATTTAAGAAATACTGTGTGCTGAAAACTACCACTTCTATGGATTTGCTCCTTATTCACGATGCTTTGATTCCCTCCATCAATCGAACTTTTAAGTCAATTTCAGTGGTATTTGGCATCCAGATTATAAACTCCTCCAGAACAGCCAGCTTGTATGGTGGCTGTAAAATAGGCCCCCAGTCCTGGGTCTTTGTTGGTGATACTGAGCTCATTCCCAGTTGTAGAGCTGGATCAAATGATATTAAAGGATTTGGAGCAACTCCCAAATCCTTGCAAAATAGGATGCCATTAAATAAAGTGTGAAACACCATTCCAGAAGGCTGTCATTGGAGTAGGTACTAGTTGTGCTTTATTTACAAAATCCAGAGATTTGTACACAGCAATCTACAGGACAGCATAGGGATGGTATCAGGAGGATAAAGGACATGCTCAGCAGGAATTGAAGATGCCAGCAAGGAGTCATTTCAGTTCCACAGGGAACCTGCTTCCTTTTGACTGAGGAAGCCGACAGACCCCTCCAGGAAGAAAAAGAAGAAAAGCAGCAGCAATAGCCAATGCAGGCTGATGTGATTTTTGTTAGCGTTGATGCATAGGAATACAAGTGATTGGTGAAGGAAGAAAGAAGAGACCAGCAGGGTTTTGGCACTCCACTAAGGGACATCCTGCCTGGTTCTTTACTTCCAGCGCCCGCCAACCTTGCCCTTGGGTGGTCCTGCCTTCTTGCTGATATAATACAAAAGGAAAGAAAAACATGTCAGCATGATGGAAGCAGTGGGACTCTGTGACCACTTATGCATTTCTGACTCTTAGATTGGATTCGAGCTGCTTTCAGTTCTCACATGTTGGGCACACTTGCCATAGAGCGTGCCCTGAGAAAAATACTGTTGCTATTAGGGGAAGAGACTCCTCCTCAGGCTTTCAGTGAAAGGCCAGGTTGTGCATGCCTGAAAGAGGTGAACCCTTCCAGATTCCTGCATTATCACAAGAGAAGTCTATGTGGTCTCAAAACTAAATGGCAGGACTATCCAGCCACAGATTTGATGTGTCCTGAATTCAAATCTGCTATTTTAGGATTTAGAGCTTTTTCTGGATAAAATTTCCTCATTATCAGGAAGCTCTGGACATATTTCCCAGATGCTCTGGTCATCTAGTTGTGGAGGCAAAAAGCGGAGCAATAATTTAAATACAACTAAGAATTGCTTTGCTCTGATAAAGGCAGAGTGGCTTCTTTATATGATGAGAGCAAGAGCCTCCAAAACAGTCCAAACAACTTTTTAGGCCTCCCCTCATATCAGTGTCCCCATCTTGCTCATGACGTGTGTGGGATCAGTCCAGCTACGCTCCCCACACAAAGCACCTGGGGCAAACTCTCCATATAGTACCTTCCTGCACACAGAAGGGCAATCCTACATGCAAGCCACTTACTTACCTTCTGATCAAGAAGCAGGCATGCCTGGAGTCAAAGAGGGGCCAGGCATGAAGTTAGTTGAGTTAGATTCTGCACTGGGTCCCATGGGCAGCACCTTGGCTTTTGGGGCTCAGCACACCACCAAACCTCTCCATCTCACACACATGATGATGAGGCTGCTTCTTGAACCAAAGCTCATGCAAACTGAGGGCAGCTGTTTTACACAGCAGAGCAAGGGGTTGGGGCACAAGGTGGTAGGGCCTTGCTATCAACAGAGAAGCCTTCTTCAAAACCACTCTTTCCTCCAGGAAGCAGAAAAAAGATATGGACAACACATCTGGAGAGATTTTTGTGGGCCTGCCCCATGAATTGATTCAAGAGCACTAGCCATATTTACAGAAGGATGTAGCACAGTGACACAGACATACATATAGTGGATACCTTACCTTTTGACTAAGTTAGACTCGGTCGATTTGAAAAATTGACCTTTTACATGAGAGAGAGCAGAGCATTTTCTGCTTCTCTTAAATTCATCTCAGTGTCCCATTTGCCAGCCTTTCTGCAGGTTCAAAACCCAGTATAGACTTGCATAGCTCCTCAAATGAAGGCAGAGTCCTTTTATCTCCACAAGCACCTATGATGTTTGATGTTATGCCTAACCTTTTAGAGTGTGCTTAAGGAGACTTAATAACGTCTGAAGCAAAGGATCACTTGATCCTCGTATAACACATTCAGCAGGCACTGCTCTGGAATGATACCATCTAGTGTGGATACAAATTTAAGTACACAGAAATCTCACGAGCTATGGGCTTCTCAACGCAACCTTTTCAAATTATGTCTTAAGAGAATATCATGTCTTTTGGGAGAATAAGCATGCAGTAATGGTACAGTCTGTTGTGCATGGTGTGGTAGTGCCTCTCAGAAGAGCAGCAGCACCCAGACAAACCATGATATCCTTCTGCAGCTGCACATTCTGGTGAGATTTATCAGCCTACAGCTGTTTACAGAAAATAACACGGGAAGGTCAAGCTGCATGTTTGGCATCTACAGACAACTGAGGCCTCAGCCTTACATTCATCTGATAAGCCAGGGTGGCTTGGGGAAGTGGGAAGGCAATGCCTGGTCACTCCTATCATCCTAAGATGTTACCAAAGACCACCACTTCATTCCTGACATGACTTTTCTAAGACAATACAGAAGCACAGTGAAGGTCACCACTGGAGAGCTATCCTCTCTTGCTCCCCTACGGTTCCTTCTCTGTGTCTGTTAGTTTTTACACCCCTAGCCCTGGGGCTTGGTCTAGCCCTGATCTCTCGTAAGTCCACTGTAGAATAGTTACAGATACACAACTCAAAAATCTAATGAAATAGAATTCTTGTGGGGGAGGAAAGGGAGGGAAAGATGATGAGTGACAAGAACACACAACAGTAATCCCATTATGTTAGTCTTGTTACACACCATTCCTTATAATCTTAGCAACCACTTGTTTACCCTTTGTAAACAAAGGTTGTATTCCCTCAAGTATTCAAAGCACCTCAGTCAGGTGTTTGAAAACCCCAGCAATAAGCAGATGGAAATCTTGCAGACATGGTGTGAAGAAACATTATTTTTCTTGTTAGCTGTTACATTCACTTCAGTTTCCCCTTCATTTTCTCAATGTGAGGTAGGATGGTAGTTGCCCTTCCATCTCTAGCCTCATTTCATTGCAATAAGAAAATGTTGGTGTTGAGGCTGAAGCGACTACTTTGAACACTGAGAAGATATGCCCAAGCCAGGACCTTGGAAGGTACTTACTGCTTCTGAGCCTGATCGATCCGGTTCCTGAGGGTGACAATCTGCAAACAACATACATGACCAGGGTTTTTAGAGATAAAGAAACCTTGTTCCCTCATGGAGAGGGGAGTTTTACCTGCTGAAATGCTGGAAACAGGTGGCTGAGGTAGAGATTAATACTTCCTCAGAAATAAAAGCTCACCCTTGCTTGAAGGAGAGAATGTTGCTCCTTGGGAATAAATCTGCAAGCCAATTTGATGCATCCAGGGAAAGAGGAACTAGAGTTTTATAACCCTTTTAGAAGAGTTCTGACATATACAAATTAATCTGCTATGAACTCGTATGTCAAACTGCAGGCAAGCAAACTGGAATGAGTGTCACCCTGGCCAGCTGGAAAGCTCTTGGATGGCTCCACCACCTTACCTTCTCACTGTTCTCCTACTCCTACACATTAGGAAGTGTATAAGCTCAAAGAGCTTCAGTGATTTTTGAATGGAGACCTCAAGAATGGAAGATGGGTTTCAGTTACCAACTTCCCAGCAGCTCATTTAATAAGAAAAGAATGACTTTTAAAGGGTCCAAAGAAGAAAATATTCAAGAAGAGCTTCAGCAACCACAAAGGAAAAGGTTGAAGTGGGGGCTCTGAAGACCTTCCCCAGATCTGTTGATGACTGAAAGCCACTAGAGAGTCTGTCCTACAAGATGGAACATCTCTTAGTTTAGCCGTGAGTAAATTTCATATTCCAGCCTGATGCATGGGAAAGTAAACACCTACCTTGCACAGGATGAACACCTTGTGGTCTGACTTACCACCTCAGTCCTGGCCCATAGCCCTGGACTCACTGCTGAAAATCCTAGGACTGTCCCAGCAAGAGGTACTGGAAAAGCCCACAAGAACTAGGGTGTGATAGAGAGCTCTCTTTTGCCCCTTAAACTTCTCATTTGTAACTGAGTGAGGGTTCTGCCTAGCTTTCCTGGGGTAGAAAAATGCACTTGCCAAGACATATGCTTTGCTTCTGCTTTTGGCTCTACGAGTCCAAGAACTGATGACCCAACATTTGAGTATTTAAAGTGATGCTTGACATTCTCAAGTCCAAAACAAGTAAAAACAATTGGCCTGACATCCAGTCTTTCGTGGCTCGTTTCTTTCCGTGGCAAACAGAAAAAAAAAAGTAAGAGACTGAAACATTAGCGGTAACAAGACAACACAAGGAATGAAGGACCAGCATATCACCTGCTTTTGTACTTACTCATGAAAGTTTTAATATCTGCTGCAGTGGTTTAAATTATTGTTTGCAACCATGTTTTTCTCCCAAGTGTGGAGCAGGACCAGCTGTCGCCCGTTTGACCCAAGGACTTAAGACTTACCTTCAGTGATAACTTTGTGATAGTGACTATAACACTAACTCTCTAATGAAGCACCAAAGAGCAACAGGCACTAGAGCTAAAGAACAGCTCTGCTCCTGTGTGTCCCAGTTCCTTCCTTTGTCTCTCCCTTGCATACTTGCTTGTATCTCTTTCATTCCCTTTGCTGTTCTCACTTATCTTTCTCCTCACTTTTTCTCCCTGCCATCATCTTCCCTATGTTTTTCTCCCAACTCAGCTGTGCATTTTCCTTCTACTTTGCTCATTCTTTGTACTTTCTCCTCTTGCTTTTCATCAGCAGCCACCCAGCTTTTTGTTTATGCAGAGGCTTCATTACCATAGCATGTAAATATCCCGTGTCATTGCTTTAATTCCTGTTTTTCCACACCCAACTGACTGTTACCAATACTTTGGATCTGGATAAGCACATGCCACAAGGTTGAAAATCCTTCCAAAGCCCATACCATTCTTTTCTGTGAAGTCCAAGATATTATACAAGAATCCCTAAGCCTCTGTGTGTATCCCAGGTACATCAGGGTGATTCTCTTATGCACGCAATACCAGAGGTTTGGATAGGATATTATTTTAGAGATGGTCTGAGTGGGTTGCGTACTCTGTTCTTTAGCCACATCCTTGTTGCACCCTGACTCTTTTCCTGAATAACCACTTCATCTCTTTTCAATGAATGGAAGGGGAGAGAAAAAGGAAGGAAGAGACACAAGATCCAGTTTTCTCTTTTCTCTCTGCACTTGAAGCCAAGCACCAGTTTCTGCCTGGCACCGGGCCTCTGATCATGCGGCAGGCTCATGCATTTGGTAGCCTTTGCTGCTGCAGTTACACAGGCAAGTTCATTGTACTTACAATTTGGAAAGCTCCTGCAGCCTGCAACGCATTGTTAAAAGCTAAGAGAGATTGAGATAGTTACAATGGTGTTGTTCATTCCCTGTCAGTATGTGTCTGTGTGATTAGGAATTAAAAGGAGAGTGGGACCGAGATCCAGTAGGATTTCTCAGCCACTGAATCCTGATGTAGGTGTATGCAGCCCTGTCCTGTGACTGTGAGGGAAACACATCCACTTTCTGTTACCATATGACACTTCAGCCAGATGCTCCTGTCTGGAGACAGTTTTCAGTGACTCCAGAGAGCTCAGTCCACAGGGAATCTGTCTGGGATGGGAATAAAACTTACAACGTTCAAGTGTGAAAGCAAAGATGGATTTAAAAGTATTACTTTGCAACAGGGATGAGTGACTTGACAGTCATTGAATTTTCAGGCCACTGTTACCAATAGATAAACAAGAATGAACAAGATATGTTTGAGCAGAGAATGGGGAGTCCATTTTCCATTGGGATTGCCTTTGCATGGGACAGTGAAAACCTTGAGAGTGATTTATTCAATTTTAGCCTAAAATGTGAAATCCAGACCAAGTATGTATGTGAGGGGAATGCAGTTCCAGGTGTCTTGCTGCTTAAATACTGCAAAAGGGCATCTGAGACCCAAGTAATGTCACCAGATGGCTTTTGCCAGAGGAGTCACAGAAATGTTTACATTTTGGACCCAGAGCCATTAGCAAAATGGCTTCTCAACTCACCTCGTATTTTTTCCTCTTGATCTGTTCTGTAAAGTCATACTTTTCAGTCTCCAGCTGGTATAACCAGTCCCACAGTTCCTTAGCCTTGTCCCTGTGTGTTTATGGGGAAAGGAAGATGGGAAAAATACATCACATCATATACTTTCTACAGTTTTTATGGCACTAGTAATGAGGCTTTTTAGGTTTTATTCAATGTAGTTCACATATCTTCCTGCAAACCCTTTCCATCTCTGAAAGCTACTCACTGTTTTCACAGTCACATTTTTCTCACCTTCTCACCTTTTACACTTGCACTGTTGCATGAGTCACACAATAAGATATTTCCTATAGATCTAATTTCCTCCATAAGTCTTAATGAAAGAAAAGAGTCCAGGTGGATCAGATGAGAAGGAAAGAGGACTCTGAAGGCCACTCAGATGAGCAGAGCAGCTGCCATTGTTCAATCTCATCTGTTTCAGGGCTGAGGTAAGCCAACCTCATCTTCAGATATGTGTAAACTTCAATGTGTGTAGTTCAGACTATCACCTGATGACTGCTCTGTCTGCACCAAAGCAATCAGCTCCCAAGGCTCCAGCCTTAGTAGAGATATGTACTCATACCTTAGCAGCAATAATTCCCCTCTGGGAATGCTGCAGTACCAATCTATACGTTTGTTCAGCTAAACTCAGAACTGGTTTTAAAGTTTGGACCTAGTTGCATAAATGACTAATTCTAATTAGCAGGAGGGGCTAACCGAGCTACGCCAGGAGCATGGGTAGGTGGCTACCAAACCATTTCAGCAATTCCCCACATCTCCATTTCCCCAACATTCTCCAGATCAAGGAAGAGCAAAGCTTAACATTGTTCCTGATGAATTTCAAGGAAGACACTTTCCTGTATGTCCTCTCTTCACTAGGGAAGTCTCCATGACCATAAGACTGAATTTCAGTGGATTACGTTCAGTAAGTTAGGATAAGCATGTTACCTCAGCTTGTCTTCACTAAGATGGTCGATGTTCAAGGGCTTGCGCCTCTCTGCCAGGACCTTCTTCTTTGTCTCTCTAGCTGTTTGCTTCTTTCCTCTCTTCTGATCAGCCTATTTTCGGAACATCAATTAATGTCAGACTGCAGAAATTCAGCCTGAAGGAAACAATCTCAGTGACAGAGCATGGAAGACAACGTGCTAGGGATCCAGAAGAAGGGAATTTGAGCTCTTTTCTCAAATTGTAATAAAGACTGTTCCCAGTCAACCCTGTGGTTTAACTATTCCATATTTCTTCCTCCAATCCATGCTTTTTACCTTAGCCAGATAGCTGCTGTATGTAGCACCCATGGAGGACAGAGCCTTTTTCTTCTTGAGATCATCCTCAGCTTTTCTCTTGGCATCTTCTTCCTCTCTCCGTGCCTTTTCCTCCTGTGGAGTGCAACGCACAGAAGCAGCAAGTTACTCTAGGGGAGACTCACAGCTTCCACAGCAGCCACTTTCACTGCAGAGAATGTGATCAGGTAAGCATGTTAATGAGAATTGGCAGCTCCTGTTTCCTGCTCTTGCTTTAAGGGTGATCATTTCTTCTTTGGACTGAGACAGGCAGAACCTGTAGGTTTTTCTGTCTCTAGAGATCACCTTCAATTTGATGCTGAGACAAGGAGAGAGATGCAAAGACACTTACCGCAAGCCTTGCCTGACGCTCCTTCTCCTTCTCAGCCCGGATTCTCTGTTGCTCTGCTCTTTCAGCTCTACGCTTCTCCTGCAAGAGGCAGTGGCAGAGGCATTGAGTCATCATTGTGGCTTTATCTACCTCCAGTATTACGCCCCACTGCCCAGAGCTTTGATTTGTAGAAAGTGAGCCACCTACTCCCTTGCCCGAACATGCAGAAGGGTCCCATGTGCAATTCCCAGGTGTAAAACAAGAGGCTGAGAGAGGAAACAGATAGGGGGAGAAGCCATGTGTTATTGACTAGAGCAGTCACTTCTGTACATGGCAATACAGCTTTCTGCTAAAGTCTGACTGTGGACTAATGGATTCTCACCTACAGAGAATTTCTCAGTCTAGTACAGGGAAATGGCAGACTCACAATTCTCTCCTTGAGGGCAACCAGCTCTTCCTCTTCCTTTCTCCTGGCTTCAAAGTGGCTGTCAATCAAGGCTTGTAGTTCAATCAGGTCTTTGTTCTGCCTTTTCTTTTGGATGTCCTAGAAGAACAGGAAAAATGCATTAAGTAAGCTCATATTGCTCTGTGAACATGCCCTGGACATTCCTAGCATCCTGCCTACACAGAGAAACAAAAGCAGAAAATGTCTTCAGATATCCATGGAAAACTATGGGATTAGCTTAAACAGCTGTTGATGAAGGTCAGAGACAGTCAGAAGCCCAGAAGGGAACAGAATCCATATCTCCATATCTCCCATCACACCATATTTTATCCCTGGCTTTGCTTAGCTACCTCCTCTTTGCTTTGAGATATGAATCTTACCTAGATATGTTCCTGCATTTTTGGCAAAGCAGATATTTCTGTGGAGACTTTCAACACCAGAGTATCTATCAACTTCCTAGGAAGGTACTTGGATCTCTATTATTGTCATTTTAGGTAGTATTTCACAGAAACAGATGTGCATATGCCTGTTCTATTTCAATGTGCAACTTTCAGACCATTTACAACAATAGAACAGGGAATCGGAGATCTCCTAAACCATTGAATTTCTCCTTTCTTCATGTATTAGCTTAAAAAATTCAAGGAAAACAAAAAAGAAATACATGACTTTAGCTTGATCACATTATCAACAAATCTATCTGGAGAGTTTCAGGGAGCAGAGAGTAGTCTTTCACTGAAAACAGGTGGCAAAGCATTCATGCTTTTGTCCTTGACTTTATCCTCAGCAATATCCAATACAAGATGAGTTACGCAGGCTTGCACACATGTGTATTGCTCAGGTACAGACAGACAAACACAGCCAGTTTCAAGAATACTTACATCAAAATCTACTTTCTCACCCTCTGGTATTTTAGGAGCAGTTAGTCTGCAGAGAGTCAAAAACAAAACAAACAAAAAGGAAAGAAAAAAGAAAGAAAAAAGAAAAGAGAAGGATTTTAATCTTAAAGAACAGGCAGGTTTTTAAATAGCATGTCCTGCCCTGTCCTGCCCTCAGGAATGATGTTGACAAAGAAGAATGTTGATGGAGATACAGGGGGGTGAAAGAGCAAGTCACTGGAAAACTACTCCAGGACAGCACTAAAAATCATTGTCCTTCCTGGAAGGTTAGGCAGGGCAGGGGGTTTCCCCTAAAAATTATTCTCATTTCCAAAGCCTATGGTCGTTCCCTACCACACAGAAAGACATTGGTCCACAAGGCTGTCAGCACAGCGCTGCGCCCTCCATTCTGGGCAGCTGGCAGAGTGTGAAGGGAAGGTGCTGGGGCTCAGAGTCAGAAGGTCCATAGGAAACCTTAGTTAAACTCAGGTCATCCCACCCAGCATTTGCAACCCTTCCTACTGTCAGCAGTCCTGGATAGATGGGTATTTTCCCAGCCATGGCCTCTCATGGAAGATTTACTGTTGTGTCACCTACTGTGGGACTGCTGTATCTTGGTCAGTTCATGAGTCCTCTGACTCTGTCAAGAACTGGTCTCAAGACCCTGGCTGGTAACTACAGCTAAGGCATCCTCTGGCTGAAGCAGACATCTTGGAAGGGCATGCAGCAACAGCTGGATGTTGCACAAGGGAGGTTTGGATAAAGGCTTCTACTGGCCATTTGCCTAATAGGCAATCTAAGGGCTTCTGCTAGATAAGAAAAATGCTTCCAAGGTTTTGAAACTCCCTGCCCCTCATACTTACTTTATTCTAGGCCTCTCCTCTGTATTTGGAAACATGGCCCAAAACAGGAAGGGAAAAAGAGGGAGAACAGTTAGAACAGCAGAGATCACACCAGCTACTAAAGTTAAAAGGAGGGAAGGGAAATTTAATCTTAGGGGAAACATCCCAGAGAAACTGGTTAAATCTCAAGCACTTCCAAAAGAAATACACACACTCACATACCCCTTTTGCTAGGAGTGAATCTGTTTTTACCCTTGAAACAGAATTTGGCAGAAAAGAATCAAGAGACTGTATAGAAGTCCCAAACATAGGATCTGGAAAGCGATGGTTTCATGTAAATATAAAGTTATTTTTCTCAAACCACCCTGACCAAAGCTCTAAGGAGGACAGCTGGGCTGGAGGGTAGAAGAAAAAGTTGCCTTTTCCAAATCAGCACTTCTTTTGCTAATGTTAACATGAATTAACAGTTGTGCCAATGATAACTAGGCTCTCACAGTTCTGATCAAGGGCCTTACTTGTAGGCCGGGAGGGAAAAAGCTTCGTGACACACATTTTCCCCAGGTTCATTGACTCCCGGGATAGCTTAGGGCACACGTCCCTGAGGTACCTTGGTGCCATAGGGATGTTGCTTATTCTTCTGCACTGTGTGGTGGTCCTCAAACCCAGCTTGGAAAGGCCATCCTCTCTTAGCAAGCATCCTCTCCTAGTGAGGTACATGCAAAATTCCCATAGGCATTAATGGGAATGATCTTTGCATCTCCAAGAGAGGTATAATGCCCTGATAGGTGGGCTAAACCATCACAGAGACTGTCAACTTGGGCCCTCTGGCAGTCAGAAGTGTTCCCCTGCAACAAGTGACCTTTCCCTGGCTCTCAGAAGTGTGCTGTCTTATGAGTTACTTGCTTAACATTTGTGCTGTGATCAATTCCCCTCCCTACTATGCTTTTTAAACTTTAGTTATTAACTCCAGTGTAATGCCAGTAAGTTCAGCACTGTTATTCTCACAAACAGAAGCAAATTAAACCTGTGTGTTTATTCTGGCCCAGTCTCACAGGGATGCAGGTTGACTTCCATAACCACACACTATGTTTGAACTTTCAGGATGCTGCTGGATCCTACAATTCAAGACTCTCCCTGTGTTGGTTCAGTGGGAGGAACTGAGGTAAAAAGCTCACTGCCTAATGAATCTGATATAAAAAAAAACAACCCAGCAGCTTTTTAAAGTAAAAGTAAAAGCAGCCTCCCTCAGAAGTGGATACACGAGCCCTGCTATCCATATCATCATACAGAAAACTCTATTTTTCAAATGTTTATTTGCATCCAGCTATTTCAGGATTGATGGAGGAAATTGGGAATAGCAAATGGAACAGGGTAGGATAAATTAAAAGAAAACGCTGTAGGAAAAAATAGCAAAAACTGATACTGGAAAATATTTGGTGGAGACCTCAGTTATAAGGATGTTGGATAATAAAAAATTAGAAAGTGCTTGGAAATGAGTTATTGGGGTAATTAAGAGAAAAGATTTTAGAGGTGCGTAAAAGAGATCAGAACCCAGCTGTTCCTTTCTTTCACATTTTCCCACACCAATTTCAGTAATGAAATTTTGGAGGGTAGACTTTCCTCATTTACTGCAAGATCACTGCCTACCAAAGCAGATCTTTGTTGAGGCCTTTAGCTGCTAGAGCAATGCTAATAAAATAAACAACATGTATTTAAAAGAGTGGTGTAGACCACTCATATAAAGGAAGTCACAAATCACTCCTGAAAAAAAATACCTTTAGCCAACAGCATACTTGTATATTTCTCCAGTTATTTTTAAATTGTTTTGCTTTTAAATGGCCAGTGAGCTTCTTAACACATTAGTTTAATTGTTTTCTATCTGGAGAAAGGAAAATTAATCACAATTAACCAGTTTATCAGGGATGTTATTCATACAGGATTCCTTTCCTTTATGATATACCCAGATAATTTTCATAAACATTCCTGTTTAAATTAAAGCTGCCAGTTAGTTACACTTCAGAGAGTGGGGGGAGAAAAAATAAAGTAGACAGGAAATAGCTGGGTTTGTTTGTTGACCTTGGTTGCCAGGATCAACACCTGTCTGTCAATAACTGTGTGAATTTGGTTTCAGCTGCCACCAAATCAGCACTCTGAGCTTAATTAAACCAACAAACAATTGTAAAAGTAAAAAGAAAAATTAAGGTTAGTTGTTCTTGAAATAAGAAATTGTAGTTAGAATATTTAAAGGGACCTCCAGAAAACCAGAAAAGGGGATAACAAAGAAATAGAAGCCATTATTAAAAAATTAACAGCAATAAATCTGTCCATTGCAGTGCATGACCCAGCATCGGTCCATACTGTATGCACCAAAAGCAGCTCAGGGATGTGATTTGTTTTGAAATGCCCCTTCTTTCAAGACACTGAGTCAAGGAACTGGGCCAAAAATTGTTGACAAGCAGGAATTGTCATAGCAAATTCCTGTTCCTATGGTGGATTTTGACTGACATTCCGGTCATTCTGCTGATGAACCATGGGGCTGTGACAAAATCCCCACATACAACCCTGCCAAAAGAAGGCAAGAGTCACTGGAAATCCAAGTACCTTGCCCTGGTGATTAGAGAGTTTCTGAGTTTCTGGTTTCCAAAAGGTTTAGCGCAGGGAGAGTACACACCACCATAAATACAATCATGGTTTCTCCTGCCCTATCTATGAAATATTCACACGGTGCTCCCCTTTTCTGTGAATACATCTGAACTGCCTTTACTTTGTTCAGAAATCCCTAAACACCCTCCCTTAATCCCACTTCTCAGAATTAACATATCTAACTCACAGTGTGTCCTTGGGGGAGGGCGGAGAAATCAATATGCTATTAAAAATAAAAGGAAGGAAAGAAAGAGAAAAAGAAGGAGAGAAAGGGGCTCAGAAAAGGTCCTCAGGGTATTTCCCTAAGTAAGAAAAAAGCCTGAAAAATGAGAAAGAAAAATAAAAAAGAAATGAACAAAAAGAAAAAATCTACAAAACAAAAAACCCAAAACAAAACAAGGAAACGAGAAAATGCAGAGTGGGTTCAAGTGGCGATGGGCTTTGTCTTTCGAAACAGCTGGCCAGGTGTTGTAGGGGTTGGTGCAGTCAGAACACAACCGAGCTACTTCAAAGGCCTGTAAAAGTCTGTGAGCATCTTTCTATATATTTAAACTGGTTTTGAATTTGGTCCAGAGGTTCTCAGTTGTCTTGCCCACCTACAAGAGCAAAACTGACTTTGCAAACATTTAGATTTGGTCCTTTCACATGAGTCCTGTCCCCACCCATGTGCTCCAGTGCCCATTCAGCCAGGTATTACGAACACACTCTATTATGCCCATGGCCTGCCCCACCAGTCTGAACAGATTTGTTCACATGCTTGATGTTTAGCACAATTTTAAGTGCGTGGCTGAAGCAGAAGTTTAAATATCTGTACATTCAGTCCTGAAGACTATGACCTCCTAAAGTTTAGTGAGGAAGGCATGTCTATGCAGGGCTCATCTCCATTTTCAAGTAAGTACTGAGATTTAAGAGACTTTCCTGATTTGGGGTATATAGAGAAGGTTTGCAGCTGAGAGCTATGACACAACGGGTCCTAGCTAAAAGACAAGTCCAGAGCAAGCTTCTAGAGCTTGGTTTGCACCATCTACTATCCTAATGAGGATGTACAAGCTTCTCTATACAACAGTGACCCCCCTGAGTGTGATTGGATATGCACAGTGAGCAATTCTTTGTGGCAGAGATGTTTTGGCCCAGTTCCTGAGTTCAAAATCAAGCAAGAAACAAATACAAAAGTAGGAGTGAGATGTTAGAAAGATGACTTTGTTGTCTTAAGACAACACTGAACTACCATCATAGTATTCGCCGCCTTCATCAGCTGTAGGTTGAAGGATAAAAGCAAAAGAGAAGAAGCACAACAGTGAATCCACGACAAGCACTGTTCTCCTAAGAGCAACTGTCCCCACTCCCTCCCTTCTATGCTGGGAACTTTGGACTCTCTGGAGATTGAACAAGAAGAAAGAAGACCGTTTTGGTGATTCAATTTGGCAAACATACAGGCCTTTTCTCCATGCTCATCCAGAGCCATCCGGAGAGACCATTTCCCTCCCATGCTCTCTTTACTCTTGAACAAGGTCAATGTTCTTAACACTGCTTCCCCAGCACTGAAAGAGAAAAAGGATGAGAGTCTGTAGGTGCATCACATACCTTCTTCATGGGCTTCTTCTGCTGGTGTCATGGTGAAAGCAGTGATGGAAAGACAGGAAATAGAAAAAAAGAAGAAACAGAAGAGGTATTTAAAGGTCTTGGAAGCCTGAGAAAGAGACCAGGGAATGCATGAAGGGAGGCTGGGGGAATAAAGGAAGAAAAACAAAAAAAAAGGAATTAGTGAATTAAGGCAGAGAGAAAAGGTATCTGGAGAGTCTGTCAGGAGTTAAAAATGCTGTAAGGTTAAAATAGTAGTAAGCATGGAGATTAAAGGAGAAAAGGGCTGCAAGTGATCACCGTGGTTAATATTTGTTTTTCTTGGTTTGTTCTCTTCTACCAACCCAGGACTCCTGTTTTCTCTCTCTCACACACATGTACATACATGCACACACACACACACACTTATGTTGCAACTACGTAGAGTAAATCAGAAGTCATGTCACATACCTGGCTCTTGAACTTCAGGTGTGAAGTGTCATGGAACAAGATGCAAAGGAAAATAAGAGAATGAGAACGAGAAAACCGTTATTTCACACACCAAAAGAGCTTTTGAGCCAAATGGGAGGAGAGGCAGAGAGGAAAAGAGGAAAGGGGAATGAAGTTAAGAAGTAAACCTGAAGTAAAATAAATCAATTAAATTTGAAACAGCATATAAACAGAAGTCATAGCACAGGAAAGGAATTGAGTTAGGTGAAACAGGCAGATTTATGAGGATAGCGCATGGCTTAGAAAAAACTTTTGAGGATTATATGACATAAAATACAACCTGAAAGCACAGTGTACTGTACAAGGTTTATCTTGATTTGAAATATGCACATGAACATCGTCAGCACTCTCAAAACACGATTGGATCCATCCTTTTTTACAGTAGTGTTTCAGTCATTTGAAATAAATACAGTGTGGTTCCAAAACCTACTGAAATACCTGCTGTAACTCATCATCACCATTCAGCTAATTTCCAGAGAAGCTTGGTTCTCTTTTCTAGATCTACAACTCAGGCCATTTTCTTCCTTGAAGACAACTTTGATGTCTGTATAAATGTACTGCTATTCTTCACATCCATTTGTAATGTAGAATTACAAACAGATTACTTCATAGGAAGAAAGGGTTCATTAAAAGTCTGTGCAGGTCTACATTTCACTCTTCTGGTTTTTTTGTAAAGCAGAAATAGATCAGCAATGTAGATTTGCAGGGCAGATTTTGCTTTTCAGCCACACATGGATCACTATTTTGCAAAGCAAGCATAAAAATAATGCAGAATCTCGCAGTATTTATATTCCCTGTATACAGTCAATGGATTAAACTCTGCCCCGAGATTTGAAACAAAGCTTTCTCATATCACTGTGGAGAATTTAACCCATTCCACATAGACACTTTTTGCTGAGCTACTCTTTCGTAATAGCATATGGGTTCCCCTAGTGTTCAGTAAAATGTGCATGTAACAGGTGAGTGTCCTCCTCCTTACTGCTGATTACATTTCACTGAGGAAAAAAAACCCAAACAAACATTAAAATAAAACAACCCCAAAGGCATGCAAGTTACAAGCTACCATTAACAGATAGGTTGCCTTGCATTCATTTTCCACACACACTGTCCCAGCAGATGGACACTGGGGAGTTCAGAAGTTAAATCACGTACCTGGAGGGGGGGCTTCATTTAGTAGGAAGTGTCAGGGGAAAAAACATAGGAAAGGAAGATAAAAGAATTAGAAATAAGTTATTCAGGAAGGGATCACCTCAAACTTTGGTAAGACAGGGTTGAAGGAGTATCGTTTGCAGACAAAGTTATAGGGATAAAGTGTTAACAAGAGTGGAAAAGAAGAGTAATTACAGTGGGGTGTGAAGCAGAGAGGAAGGGGATGCCATAGAAAAGGAAGATACAGGGAATTTGAATGTTGATGAATTGCAGCAGTTTATATCATGCAAATACATTAACAGTGGGCAATAATGGTAATACTGGTGATCTGTAAATTTGAAAGAAAACGTACCCAAGAAGAGAGTTTTAAAAGTGTGCAGTGAAACCTATGTTTCAGCTATGCACATGCCCTTTTAGCTATCAGAGCAGGTATGGGGATATCAGAGATACTGAAGGAAGTACACGTTTGGATATATCTCTAGGTTTGCGTGTGAAGCTCTACCATCTAAGAACCTCCACTGTCAGATTTGGAGCTTAGTCGGATCTACACAAGGGCTTGTCTCTGCTGCAAAGGTGTAGAAACTGCTTGAGCCTGCATGCCAGGATCCTGCTGCAGGCGATACCTGCAAGTGGAAGCAGCTTGTCTTTCAGCAGCTCAGGTACCTGCTCTCTGCCCTGGCAGAGTAACAGCCTTAAGAGTTTTCAGGGGTACTAAAATCATAGAATCATAGAGCAGTCAGGGTTGGAAGGGACCTTAAAGATTATCTAGTTCCATTGTTTCTTCTAAGCTTCTTAGAAGGTTACTCTTCAGTTACAAACAATAATTATACTTTCCTATGTAAATTTTAGGGATTTAAATTAGGGAAATAAATTTTAGGGAATCTTAAGAGTGGATTGATTCTTCATGACTGTTTTTCTTCAGCATCTTCAAATTCCTATGTGTAGGAATGCTTCAGATTAATATGTAGGAATTTAGATGTCACGCATGTGCCTTTAGTTAGGTGGAAAATGTCAGCAAAGAAAAATAAAGGAATTAGAGCAAGAACCACACAAAAGCAACAGCTCTGAACTCTGCACACCAAAGCTGTGACTTGGAATATGTGTTAGACAAAAGACAGTGTGAATAACAGGGAAACTAAATAATCAGACAGTGATATAAAAAGCTGGGACAGTCTCCCTCTGACATAAATGTTTTCTTTTAAGCTTGTTATGTTTACATCTTCTTTATAAACTTTCCTGTTTATTATGCTTTATGTTACAGAGGGAAAAGAAAATACAGGAAGGCTGCAGGTATGGCTTTATTGTTAATCAGATTACACAAGTATCTGGTGTTTTGCACATATTTCAAGCTTATATGTATGTCGAAGCTTGAGATGGACACTCAAGTAGTAAGTAGCAGTGAGTAAGCAGTTCAATAAATACCAGGGAAAAGAGATACAGAGGCAGGCAAAGCAGCGGGGATGGTAGTAATGACCTGTAACTTGTGCAAAACAAGGTCAGAAAAAACTTGGGATCGGGTAACAGACAAGAATGAATATGGGTAAAAGGAGGAGAGAAGGGTGTGAAACGAGAAGCGGTGAGAGCAGGAAGGAAATGGGAAGCAGCATATAGATTAATGCTGAAGTGTGAAGTCAAGTCATGCAAAAATCAATCAGATGATAGCTTTCACCTCACTCACTCCAACCCTAGCTAAAGTACTGATCTAAACTAAGAGGCTGGTCTCCCTCTGTGGACAGCAGACTGAAATAGCTGGGATGGACAGCTGCTGAGATGTGGCTGCTTTAATAAAGCTACTCCAGATGGCACAGACTCATTCTCACAGACAGTTCAGAGGATGCTGCAAGTTCAGTTTCTGCTTTTCCAAATAATAAACATTGTAACATTCCTATGTGCAGTATGAGGATGGCTGAGTCCAGTCAGTGGCTATTATTACAGCTTATACGTTGAGATATGTGTTTACAAAGATGTTATTACGGTTTTCATGCAACAGTTAGCTCTTATCCTCATTATTACGCATCACATAGCAGAGGAAATTATTACTGGTGGAAGGTGTAAGGAAGCTGCAAGTTACAGTTTATCATTAATACTTGATTTTCGTCTTTTTTTCTTCCACCATCTTTGAATTCCTGAGTATAATATTAGAGTTACTGGTATCATTTTCCAATAGAAATCAAAGTTTCAATTAAATTTCAATATTTCAAAGCTCATGTAGTTTTAGCTAAGATTTTGGTTGAAAACCAGAAACCATTTCATAACCATAAACGGTTTCACAGAAATTAACATCTTTAGAACAAAACCTTTTCATTTTTTGCCTGGTGACAATCTCTTATTCCAGATTTATTCTTGCATTACACTATATATACCCAGCATTATTCATAAAGTAGTGCTTCAGAAGCATCTAAGATGGAATTTTCATTTCAGAATTTGGAAGTCTTCCATAAAGGAAAGAGGGGGGAGGGAAGTTGGAACAAAATGTTTTGGTTTGACAAAATAAAAAAAAAAAAAATAGTTTTGAATAGCTGCCAAACGTGGCATTCCTCCTTTTTTGTTGCTGCTGTTGTTTGTTTGAAAAGTTTTCATTTTGTTCCACTTCAGAACATGACCCAATTGTGAAATTGCCAAGCACAATTGAATTGCCAGCACACAATAACCCTTCAGATTGATGCAGAGGAATTCAGAAGTCACATACCTGGTTCATGGACTTCTTTAAGAGGGAAGTAGCAGGGAAGGAAATGCAAAGAAAGATAAGAGAATTAGAGCAAGAAACAAAGGATGATTAAAACACACTTTACACTTTTTTTTAGCCAGGGTGGAAGGGTTAAAGGGATAGAAAAACATTAATAAAATTAAAAGAGAAATTGAGGGCAAATAGGGATATCAATTAGAAACTCATGGAGAGGAAGGACAAGGGGATGTTGGGAGATAAAAGATACAGATGACCATAATGTTATAAATCAAGTACCATTGGTAGCCTTTGTTTGACATTCATATTTACTTGTATTTAAATTAAGTCCATTACCCATAGGTTTGAATGTGCAAAATGTGTATAGACAACCTGTTCTTATTCATGTGCATACAAATCCCAGCCTCTGCGGAAATCAATGGGCTCAGAGGAGCTCGCATTGGTTTCCTTAGTGCCCAGGATTTCACCACTGGTGTGTAGCACCATTCACCAGTGTGGGAAGGTAAGTACAAGCATGTTACTGCTCTCTGACCTGCAGGATAAAGTCTCTGATGAAAGCCTAGCTGGACATGCAGAGAGGGGAGGCAGAAGGACAATTGAAAGTTAAAGGGTTTGGGCATGGTAAATGGGTTTGGGCTGGCAGGCTGATGCTTTCATAAGTATGACTTATTATTTTGCTGATCACACAGACTGTCATACCAGATCTGGACTTCAATTCACATTATAAAATCAAGCGACAATGCAACCCTGCTACCCCTGGTTTTGCATAATGCACGTTAACAGAGAAAAATACCAATATTTATGGCAAAAGCATGCAACTACATTTTTGTATTGACATTTTCTGCAAATATGCTACAACTGAAATGATTACACTAAGTCTAATTCTTAGCCCAACAGAAAAACTAGGTATGCCTTGGTGTTACTCGTTGCTCGCGACTTCAGGTGTAAGTGTCTCCACATCCGCATACATTGCTGCAAAAGCCAGTTTTGTCTCTGTGCGGTGGGTTGGGGACGGGAGGAAGAGGTGCGTGCAACCAAGGGACATAGCATTGCCACAGGGCATGGCTGTCCCACCTGCAGCCCTGGTGTATGGTAGAGAGGAAGTAGTTTCAGGAACCCTATCCCCATACCAACTGGTATCTGTACTGATAGCCTGGTTAGAGACATGGGAGTGCTGGGGAATGTATACACAATGCCCAGCTTGTGCCTCGGGCATTGTTTCCAGAGCAGTAGTTAATACTTATTACTCATCATGCCTTTTATCCTACGAGTGCGAAGCAGCTGTCAGCAAGCGTGCAGAGGATATTTTTGCATCCTCTCCTCTTCAACCACCTCCAGACAGAAACAGAGGAATTTGCAAGTCATGGCACATATCTTCCTCATCAGCTTTAGTGGGTGGGAAGAGTCACAGAGCAAGATGCAAAGGAAGACAAGAGTGTTAGAAATGTCAGAATAACTTTTCACTCATATAAAATGGAGGGGGAGGAAAAGCCTAAGAATATATTGCAAGGAAATAAGATGAATATGGATATGAAAAGCACTACTGGAATAAGGGCGCAAGTGGTCTGAGAAATTAAACACATAAAGCTGATTTAAGTGGCTATATCAGATGACATTTGTCTTATATGCACATCCCGCAATCCTGCATAAAGCCCAGAGCAGCATGCTGTTTCACAACCCACTGATGCTTGCCCAAGTGGATTTACAACCTGAAGCCATCAGTTTTTTAGTATATTCAACCACAGTGAAACAGTGCTCAAGAAACTCCATTGTATGAAGAAAAGAACCGTCTTCAATCGTTTGCAAAGCTAAAGCATCAAAATTATCACCAGTTGCTTTGTATAACAGAGTTAAAGCTGAACAAAGGGGCAGGTGGAAGGGCTATCGTAAGAACATCAGCCCAGCAAAGGAGAACAAATCCTCACCGTGGCTGCAGTGTCAGCAGCTGCTGTAGCAGCAGACCAATTGTGGGCACATTTGCACATCATCCAGAGACCTGACCCACCCCAAATGGTCCAAAATAAGCCACCTAGAGTGGCCCAATCAGTCTCAGAGTGAAGGCTTTTCCACCTTCAATCTTTTAAGAGGTTTACATTTTGCAGCAGTTTCCGTACTTCTCTATTTTTCATGCAACAATTACCACATAGCATTGCCAGCCAGTACATTCAGTGTTAAAACAGAGCATGAATGAAAGGAGTACAACAAACAAAATAAGTTTTAGTCTATATTAATATGCCTATCTTTGTCTCCTGTTTCCTTTTACCATCTTATGGCTTATTGGCTAAACCAGAGCTTACTCTGAAAGATGTGAATTCACGAGTCATGTCACATACCTTCCTCCTGAGCTTCTTTAGGTGGGAAGAGCCACAAGGCAGGATGCAAAGGAACATTAGGAGAAATACATTATTACATGAACTGATATTACATAGGCTGAAAACCCTGTTAAGCCAGAGGGACAAGTTCTATCCCAGTAAATGATGCACTAATGGCCAGGAGGGGAGGGAATTTGAGGCACATGCGGTTGGGAAACAACTTGAGCATGTGAAGGGAAGTGGCAAAAACATATCAAAGAGGGAAAATCTCACAGTAAGCTCAAATATCACATGCTGAAATTTCTCTCTAATTGTAGTTTTAGAGGAACAACCTCCTGCCATTGCCAGGATGGGCTTTATGGCAAGCTCTGAGCAGAGTAGGAGGGATAGAGAGGCTGCATTACCACCTAGCTAACATCGGTCAGACCTTGCACTGAATGAGACCATTCCTGGTTGTTAGCCTGTGGCAGAGCTAGTCACAGAGGAGAGGTGGAAAGAAAAGACAACAGGAGGGATAAGGCAAAGTAACAGAGTTCTGCTTCTCTTTTACCACCCTTGAATCTCCACCACCACCAAGGAGATGGCAGGGAGCAATTCGGAAGCTGATGGCACGTACCTGCTTCTTGAGCTTCATAAGGTGGGACATGACAGGGAGCAAGAGCAATGAGATGGAAAACAAGAACAGTTAGATTAAAGAGTGTGTGAGTGCAACAGGGGGTCTAAAAATAAACCACACAGGGTATGGAATAGAGGAATAGAGGAGGAGATGAAATGGAGACAGGCAAGCAAAGCTCGCACAGGTAAAGAAATGTAAAACCTTCACGATCTGGATGCTGTAAAACCCCTGCAAACTGCTCAGGGTGGGTATCCCATGGCATTATAAATAGGTTTACCCTTTTGTCAAATATGCCCATAGCTCAAAGCTTTGCAAATGCAGAACCAACACACCCTTTGGCTCCTCATATCTGGAGCACCACATCCTGAACCTCTCAAATGCAAAGGGTGGGTTTTTGTTCCAGCCCTTCTTCTGCCCTTTCTGTCCTACCTTGCAAATGCTTCATGCAATGTAGGGAGCCAGCTGGGGTTGCTTGCCAGCATCTATATAGATACAATTAATAAAATCTGCATTCTACAGCATTATTATTTATGTTAGAAATAATATTATATATATTATGATATATTATAGTCTATAAACTTATAATATATACAATGTACTATATATAATATTACATATTACAGAATATGTACTATGTGACATATGGCTACACACATACCTTACCACAGATGGATTTTGGTTTCAAAATCCATCCGATCATTATCTGCCAAGCTACATACGAGAAACCAGTTGATACCTGATAGAAACCTCTCTAGGCAGACCTCAGTTATTCCACAGCGGGCATTACCAACACCCAGGGCTATAAATCAGCCTTTGAGTCTGCTGTGGCTTGGATGAAGGGATGGTATCTGCATTTCCTCTGCTCTTCCCTCCCCAGAGCCAGAGCAGGGATGTTCGCACAGATATACTCCACAAGGATGTGGAGCACCCTCAGTGAAACTTCTGCAAGGGGCAAGAAAAGCCCTCTGCCTGCAGGTCATCTGTCACAGCATCTTTGTCTTGCTTTCTTCTACCACCTTGCAAAATCAAGGCGTACATCGGCACCCAGCCCTGCTGCAGGAAAGAGGGGGGCTGAGAAGCGTTTCACATACCTTCTTCTTGAACCTCTTCTGCGGACGGGAAAAGTCACACAGCAAAGGGAATGGGAGAAGAAAATTAAAACAAGAAGTAACTCATTGGAACATTCTTGAGGTTTGCGAGGCTCCCAGGCCATTACGGTTAAGAATAGACAATGATGGGATTACAGGGTGAGAGAGAATGAAAAATAATATTTTTATGGGCATGTGACGGGGTTATAAATGTTACTGAAATGTGGGAACATGACCACAAATGAAAACCACATTAAAAAAGGCATTCACTATTTTATTCTTTATTAGAGCTGGCTAAAATTTCCTAAAACTGACTTTTGGTGAATTTTTAACCAAAAATAGAATTTCTGTATTTCTTCTAGTTTACTCTTTTTTTTCTCCTCAAATAGCAAAAACTTTTCACCAACATTTATCAATTTTTGACATTTCAAAGAAATTAATTCCTGATTTTCAACAGATGGATATAAACTTCGCAGGGCATCCCCCTCCCTTTTAAAAACATAAGCTTTCAGAAAGAAAGGAGGAGCCTTGACACTGTTGAGACAAAATTTTCAAGCAGTTCAGCAGTTTTGTAGACCAAAACAAATGCTTATATTTGTTTCCACACACACAAAAACACATAGATTATATGTATATTATATATATATGTGTATTATATACTTTTTTTTCTATATACGTATGTATTTTATTTCTTACATATATGTATATCTAACTGGTTTGGGTTGCATTTTTAAACAAAAAAAACCCAAACACAAACAGGCCCTATTTCCTACCAGCTTAATAAGGGACATCAATGTCTGTCATTGCATCGATGTCTGTGGCTTGGGACCAAGTCCTGGCCACTGGCTGTGAACCATTTGATCTGTATTTCCTCACACACATTCTTCCTCCACACTGAGAGAGAAAGAAAGTGAAGCCATGCCACATACCTTCTTCCTGAGCTTCAGGTGGCAAGTGTCATGGAGCAAGAAGCAACAGCAAGCAAGAAAATGAAAACAGAAAACTGTTAGAAACTGGTATTGGGGTAAGCCGAGGCCTGGAGGAAAAAGTGGTTAGAAAGTGATGGAGAAAAGTTATATGGAAAGGAAGTGGATGACTTTGGAAGAGAATGCAAAGGTCACACAAGAGTGGGGAGCAAGAAGATAACATCTCAGAGGAGACAGTCATGCAGATTAAAGGAATAGGAAGTCACCTGCCTATTAATTTCACATTAATCATTAAATTCTTGAAACCCAAAAGTAGACAGTTAGGGAAGAAAGGAGAAAGGCAAGAAATGCTTCTCCTTTAAAGAAGGCTTGTCTGTAGGACCATCACCCTTTGCTTACTCTTTGGACATTTGACAAGGCATGAAGGATGGAGCATGAATAGCACCTTCACGTCCCTGGCTCTGCCTCTCCAGGCAGGACTAAACATACGATGATGACCAAAGGCAGCTCTACAGCCCATTTAGCAACTCTGTTTTCTTTCAGGTGGTTTTTTTTTGAGCCCTTGACCCCCTGAGAACCCATGATGGGGAATTAGAGACATAAGGATAATGTACCTTAGGGCAGGAACTATCTTCAGCATGACCACAGCCATACCTCTGTTCCTGCCACTGATGGGCATTGGCCAGTTGCAGCAATCTGGGCGAATCCATGGCAAAAAAAGAAGGCAGCTGTGTGTAAAATCCCGTATAGGGCCATTTCTACACAGGGGCATGTCTCTGTCTCAGAACTGGTCTCACACCCTCCACAGGCAAATATTTTAGCTCCTAGTAAAGGGTCTTGCTCTTGACCCCTTAGCAGATGTCTTGGACACTAAGGGCAGATACTGGGAAACAGCCCCAGAGTTTGTCCCTTGGTCCCAGACACCTTGGGAAAATGCAGGATGACAACTGGCAGCTACATTCTCCTGAACTGAGCCAGTGTGTCAAGAGTGCCCGGCAAAGACAATGATACATCTCCATATCTTCCTCTCCCCGCTGCCTACAAAAGGTGAAACAACTCAGGTGAGAAAGGCTTTTCATGCTCCATCTTTCCAGATCAGCTCTAGCAGCTTGTCAAATCACCTTTTGCCAGCCAAAGACATGCTAAAAAACTTCATCTTTGTCAGTCAGTTCTCTGCCTCACCTCTTCCATCCATAGCAGCACCCTCTCAGGTGCTCCGCAGGAGTTGGGCAACCTGCTCTTCTTTTCAGTTTCAATATCTAAACTCAATCTGTGGACATTGCCAAAGTGTGAGTGGCAGGGTTTCAATGATGCTACGTTGTGTGGGCTCTGTGCTAATCCCTGCTCTAAAAGTTTATGGGCAGGTTAGCTCCCAGGTTTACAACCATCCCTATGGCTCACAGAAATCTGCCATAACGGGAAGGCTCTGCACATCACAGCCCAAACCTAGCTGGCTTTATAATTTCTGACTGATTTACCGATCAAGTCTTTCAGATGACCTTTAGCAGCAAGCACCAAAGAGAAGGGTGAAGTACAGACAAGGAAAAAGCAGGACCAAGAATCAAAGAAAGATAAATTACGTTACAAGGTTTTTTGTTACCTTCTTCTTCGTACTCCTCTGCATTGAAATAGGGGAGGGAAAAAAGAGCAGACAAATCAACCATCAGCCTTGACACATTGGTAAGACGTTACCCATGGCAGAGCCCTTTGCCCTCACATGGATGCTGGGCAAGAAGGTCTTTAAGAGGCCATTTGCAAGTAAAATAGCAAGTAAAATGACTTTGAGAAAAAGAGGAGGTATAAAAAGGGGAAGAAGGCCATATCATATTGAATTTGTTCTTGGGCAAGGGGAACTCAAGTGTACACACACCTTAGAATGAAAAAAGTGTCAGAGAAGGCCTCAAAGTAAAACTAAAAACAGCGAAAAAAGCCCTATATATGTTTCTATCTATATTGCTTGTATATGTATGGGAGGCGGGGTGGTGGTATTACTTTTTAAACCAGAAAATACCATGTATACAAAAGCCTCAAAACGAATTGCCAGCAGATGGCAGTGCCCCTACGAAAAATAGCAGCGTCCCCTGCAAACAGGGCATCAATGCGGGGCTGAAACCCCAAGGGCTGCCTGCAGCACTAAGACAGCCAAGTCTTTCTGTGCTGCAAGCGGTGTGAAGTCAGCAGAAGCTGGGGATAGTCAGACAGACACACACAGAGAAAAGAAAACTCTGATTTGCCTAACTGTAGTGAGACTTTTTGTTAAAGTCTCAACAGTGGGCAGAAAGGAGATGGACACGGCCAGTGAATGCTGAAGGCTTGCATGGAAGCAGTTAGAGACAGAATTAAGACTTACCCTCTCCTTGCTCCCTGTGAGAGAGGGAAAAAAAGGTTATTGAAACTAGGTAAATATTTCTGCCACTCCATATTGTTGCCAAGCTTTAAACCATATGTATACTGAAGCAACCCAATGCACTGTTGTTTGAAGTCTGTTTGTTTCTTCTTTCCCCCATTCTCCCTTTGCTCTCCCAGGAGCCATTTGGTTTTAAACGTAGTAAAGTGACTGGGTTTGGGTTTTATTTTAAATAGAGTTCCCAATCCTGAAGGTGTGTATGGTTCTATATCCAGGAACAATCTTACCACCACAGATCTACAACATGGTACCCGCATTTGAGCACTGTGCAGGGACTGATGAAGCTGGACCTCAGCCCCGCTGTACCAGGCAAGCCCGCCTGCAGCTGATGGCCCACACCAACCCAGATGTGCTACAATGCTTCATGAACCCTGAGGCTGTCTGATAGAAATTTGTCATAACCAGATGCTGCTCAGTGTTCATCCTGTGGCCGTTCCAAAACCAGTCTTGTGGTCTGTTCCCATTCCTTGCCCACCCTTGCCAGCTTCTCCTGTTTTACCATCACCTTGCAAGAAACCCAAACCCCAGAGCAGCCCTGGGGCCAGACCCTGAATGAAGGACGTGTTAGAGATTGCCTGAAAAAGGTGCCAAACCTCACCTTTGGAATTTGTTTTTGAGAGCAGGCTGGACAAAATGACACAGGTTGAGCTGAGTCGAGAGGAGGAGGCTTAGTGACCACTGCAAGTCTGCACATGATGCCCCTGATCCCATGGTTGCCCTAAATCTCTCCTCTATACCTACTGATGCATAAATGTCCAATGACCCCATTGGGTTTCGTTATATTACTCTAGATTTGCCAAACAGGGGCAGAAGGTGGCTCCTCCACCACACTGTGTGTTTTATTTCCCCTCTCCAGGTAGGGCCACACGCTGAGCTGTGTAGAAGTATTTGGAGGATGTCCTGTGTTAGGGAGTGTAACAGGTGAACTTTGATGGACCCTTTGACACTCAAAGCCAAGACACCCCTTCCCCATTTCCTCAGGGGGCTTTGGGCTGTGCACGGAGTGGCACCCAGCCTCTCCTCCCCGCAGGGATACCCTCACTGCTGCATGGAGCCAGGCTGAACAGACATGCAGGCAGCTTTCTCTCTACTTACACTTCCTCGGTATCAGACATGTTGGCAATGAGTTTCTAGACAAAAGATAAAGAGAAAAAAAGAAGTGTTATTAGTGACAGCGTCCCCTAAAAAAATGCCAAGGCAGGAGCAGATGGGTTGACATTTGAGGGCAAAAAATCCCAGGCACCTGCTTCCCCACACAGCAGCCAGTCCCCTACCAACACTGCCATTTTGGGAGCAGCACAGATCTTTGCCAGCCAGGTCAGAGGAGAAGAGGAAAGACATGCCCTGTCACCCCAGTTGCTTCCCACAGGCAGGCCCAGGGGAAACCTGGTCCTGGCTTTAAGTAACAAAACATCCAGAGCTCAGGAGATGGGCACAGACCATGGTGTCCTCTTGCACCCATCTGACATTTCCATCACTCGAGCAAGAACAGACAGGTTTTTCCTTCTTCTATGCTTCCACAAGTGGGAAGGTGCCAGCTCCAAAGCATCAGTCAGAGCCAAAAAGAAAGTAACTGAAACTATCAGTATACCCAGATAACTACTTATTTGCTAGCATCCAAAAGTGTGTTTGGTTTATACAGCTGATGAATGAATGAACAATTTGCTGTTAATTAGCTTAAGATGGAAACTGGCCAAATGCCTGGATAGGCAATTCACATTGGTATAACCAGCTGCGTTTATTGCAACCAATCCTTGCACTGCAGGGCAGAAGTGAACTGATCCATGGTGCTGTTGTGGCTTGCATTTCTGTGCAGCCTGAGTCAGAGCTGCATGCAGACCACCACCCACAGAGAGCTGCAGCATGGAAGGAGCCCCAGCTGGAGCAGCATTTCTATGCAGAGCATCACATCAATATCACAGTCTGCACTGAACCCAGTGATATTGATGTGATATTGTGATGGCAGTGGTGCAACACTGTGGTTCTCCTAAAAGCATCAGCTGCCCTGAGGCTAAGGGGGGAGGTGGGGAAGGGCCCCTCAAAACTTCCTCCAAATCCACAGCAGGTCTTAAATTAGAAAGCCAGGCTCCTCCTCACTGGGAAACCCAACCTGTGACTTTCATGACTTGATTACTCAGCTGATACATGAGAGATGTCTTGAAGGAGCAGGTGGGCTGACTTAAGTTCAAAAGGAACAACTGCAGCTTGGCAGCTTTCTATTTCAGAGGAAGGCAGTAATCCTTTAGGCTCCAACCCTGCCCTATAAGGGATTCTCTCCCTTCCCCAGCAATGACCCTGGGCACCATATATTAGCACCAATAGGATTTAAACCTCCCATATTCTAAGCAGTGATAAACAGCTCACATTTTTTCATTCTAGTTCCTCATTTCTCTTCTATCTGAAATTCAGCATTGCCCTGGAAGTAGTGCCAGCAATGGCTGTGCTATGACCCAGCCTGAATAACTTGATGGGAGGATGATGTACTGCTAGGGCACATGAGATTTGGGTTCAATGATCTCTTGCTCCCCGGCTGCTTTTAACTTGATAGCTGTGATTGCCCACTCCTCAAGTGCAACAGCCAGTGTAACAGGACTACTTTGGGTACTCTAAACCCAAGAGGCAACAGGAATCTGGGAGGAACTTTGTGTTTGGGAGGAATTTCAGCTCTGCAGAAGGCTTTTCTGCTGCATCAGTTCCTGCTGCATTGGTTCCTGCTGCTTCTTCTGTTACTTATTTGGATGCTACACCACCTGTGATCTCTATCCCTTGGTCTTTTTTATCTAGATCATCCAATCTTCCAGATAAAGACTTCCACTGGCTATTTGCAGAGCAGCCAGCAGGTCTGCAATCTCATTTCAGCCTCCAAAAATTATTCAATCTATTAGTAATACATATAGTAACATATTATGTTGGTTTATGCAGTGGGATAGCAGAGCTTCTCCTGGAAAAAGCATGGAGAGGGAACCTGCCAGATGCACAGGTGCTGGCTTCTTCCAAAATGCATGCTCTGTAAAGACTCAGGACAATGGCAAATCCTCTCATGGATTCTGCCTTTAATTTGTAAGTTCAGATTTCTTTCTTGCCAAGGTGAAGAGGAAAAAGAGAACTTTTAAAGATCGTTGGGCTAAACTCTTCTTCCCTCACACTCCAGTAAGAAGTAATACTGCTCTATGGTGGAGAAGAAATCAGCTCAAGAGCCCTGCATATGCATAGAGAGAACAAATGTCTGTTCGATGTCTGTTTGGTGTAGGGTAGGCATGTAACGCAGTGTATGCTGTTCTTTCCAAGGCAATTGAAGTCAACGGGAGTCTTTGCAATCAGGCTTTCCATTAACAGTTATTGGAATGAGCTCATCGAGTCTCCAATTTAGCTCTAAGGAGATCTTGCCGACGGTTGTCACATTGGCTGTTCCCCTACACCCTTCCATATTTGTTAATCCAAGCACTGCAAATGCGAATGGGATTTTGCATGGCATCTGTCTGCATGCTATAAAAGCCAAGCGAGAATGCCAGCATCCCTGACACCATAAGACCCCAACCCTGAGGGGGTTTCTGGGTCCCGGATAACATGAATTAATAACAAGTGCATTGGCAGACTTTGTAAAGAGATGAGCCAGACGGAAACCCCCAAGCTAGGGTAAGGGGGACAAAAAAATCAGGGGGACATGGAGATTTCAGCCTTGCAAGGGCCAAACATTCAGCCAAGTTCAGTCACTCCATTGGGAGGAGCTGTCATTTAAGGCTGTAGCTGACTGCCACTGCCCTGGCTGGAAAGCCAAAAAGGTCTCACATCAAGAACAAGGTGTCTGTGCACTTCGTACCATTCAAAAGCCATCTGGTCCCTCAAAGCCAGGGGCAAAACACAGACCATCATAGCAACAGCCACCCGAGATGAGAAAGGCTGTTGGATGCCCAGCACTGTCCACGTAGCTAAATCTGTCACCAAAGCAGCCAACAAAACGAAAC
Organism: Coracopsis vasa; assembly: GCA_026283785.1. Classification (NCBI taxonomy): domain Eukaryota; kingdom Metazoa; phylum Chordata; class Aves; order Psittaciformes; family Psittacidae; genus Coracopsis; species Coracopsis vasa. The sequence continues at coordinate 30,609 of JANHGB010028251.1, read as the reverse complement.
CATATTCACATCCACAAGGCAATAAAGCAAGCAATCTGCTCAGAGTAGTGTTTTTTGCAGTTAGGATTAAGTTCACTGAAGGCAACAGAAAGTGTCCAGCTGGCTCGAGATTACCCTTCTGTGGAAATTACTTCACACACAGCAAATGCAGCCTCGGATTAAGGCTGTTAGCACCTTAAGGCAATAACTGGGCTTTGTTTGTACAGTGGCAGAAAAATGGGATCTGGTCTTGACTGGGGCTTAAGGATGTAGTAAAACTGATTAGTTAATACTGCCAACCATTTGGAGGGAAATCAAAACACATGGGAAAGTTTCACCAGACCAAAAACTTCCTGCCTGCTCCCACCCTCAAAGGTGAAATCAAAGGTTATTTCCTGCATTTGGTTCAAACTAAGCAGGTCACGTCTGGAAGGACAAATACCCCAGTCTTCATCAGTCCCAGGTAGGCAGGAATGCCATGTCCCTTTTGGCCCCAAATGCTCCTGTCCTTGGCTGCAAGAGCAGAGCCAGCACATCCCAAGAAGCCTCTTAGCAGCTGAGAATGCACCAGGGAGGGGGAATGGGCTGCCTTGTACCTCCAGGCCATCCCTGGAAATAACTTGCCCATCAATCATCCATTCCCAAGCCAGGCCATACAAGGGAGGCAAGGTAGCAAGAGGCATATGGAAGTGGGGGGGGACAAATGTGGCCATGCATGGTCAATGGGACCTGGCAGGGACAGCTACCAGGCAAGGACTAGGAGTATGGTCCACTAGGCACCACATGTTCATGCTTTCCCAGCAGGAGCCTCTGCAAACCCACTGCATCTACTTTTTTACATACATGTATATACGTTTAAAAATACATGTTCTGTATATCTATTAAATATATACATGTACTTTTCTATATATAAAGTATAACCACATACCTTTTAAAACCTGTATTTCTTCTATCCCTCTGCCTCTACCCTTTGTTTCTGAACTGCACAGCACTTTCCAGCAGAAAGTGTTTCTCTCCCCATGGGCTGGAAAGTGAAGCACCCACTGCAGTGCTGCTGCTGAAACAGGGTAGCAGAACCCAAGTGCTGCTGCAAGCTCCACTGATGCATAGCAAAATCCTGATTCCTTGCCCCAAAATGTGCCCTTTATCCTTGTCTTTGGTGTGTTACAATTTAGCCGATCACTGCATGGGGCTTGCTAAGAACAAGGCTGAGATATTCTCCCAAGGAGCAGGGAGTCCACCATACCAATTGCAGGGGGTTGAAGCTGTGCATACAGGGAGCATCCCGTCACCACTCTGAATTAACCCCATCCTCTTGCCCCTCCATGCGCACAAGGAGGTTCTCTCCCAGTTTTCTTCTTTTCCATGGGATGGGGCAGTTTTCCATGGCCACATTTGTGTTTCTCAGGTCTCCCTCTGGCCCAACACCCCACAGCCCTCCTTGCCTGCCAGTAGCTCCCCAACAGTCATGTCCTGCCTCCCTCCTACCTCAGCCATCCTTTTCTCTGGGTGACAGGGAGGGAAGGTCAGCACTCCCCTCCTGCTGCTGAAGGGAGTTTTGCCAAGTGCCCCAGGAGATGTCACGTCATTCCCAGCCCCACACTTTGGTTTTGGAAGGGTCTTTTCTCCTACCACTGACCCTTGAGACTTCAGAGCACCTGAGTCTCTGCAGGTGACATGAGCATCATGCAGTGCCTAACCAAAGCCAGGAAGGAAAAGTGCCTTTTCCTTAGGATCCTGTGCCAGATCCCAGATCCTGTGGACCCCAACCCTCCCCTGATGCTTTTCCATTCAAACCAAGACCCAGCCCCTTTGCAGCTTTACCCCCGCAGAAGCATCCCTTGCTGTGGCTCCTGCTTACCTGGGAGGAACAGAGAGAAGCACCGAGCTCCCTGCTGAAGGGGACAGGCAGGCTGGGATCTGCGAGCCTCCCAAGGTGGTGCAGCTCTCAACTTATAGTGACATTTGATCGTATGGAGGAGCCAATTGGCCCCAGGCTCCCTGTGCTGGGCAGGGAAGGGAGCAGGGACGGGGCGGGGGGTTGGAGGGCGAAGCAAGGGAAGGGGATAAAAAGGTCATACCATGTATAGGAGCAGCTGGAGGAATTGCACAGATGAGGCTAAGATGGGAGGGACATGTTTGGAGGAAAAAGAAAACCCAACTCCAGGGCTTGTGTTTCTATATTTACAACCCCAGCAAGCAGGCAGAACCTAAAGAGGGGTATCTGAGGCAAAGGCACCTCAGAAACAAATTGTGGGTCCCCTGCAACTCCATGGTGCATGGTCATTGCTTAAAACCTGGTTGTGGCACCCTGGCTCTTGTAATTCCAACACAGAGCAGCAGCCTCTGCTCTCCTGGCTGGGCAGGGATTCTTCCCTGCTGCCCCACTACACGTGAATGGGTTAGAGCCTGTGATGGGCTTGGGGACCTTCTGCTGTCTGACATGAGTGATCACAGGCACGTAAGGATTCAGAAGCACACAGCACACGTTGTGTGTGTGTTTGTGTGTGGCACACTCCGACCTCTCGCTAAGACTATCAGGGCTCTGCCATGCGTCAGGTCTTGAGGAGACCTGGAACGAGAAGCAGGAGAACAGGCATGCAACAAGAGAGCTTGTCTGACTCAAGCCATGCTCAAAGCATGATATGAAAGCAGTGTATAAGTCAGGACATCTTACAGACAGCAAATCCCAGATGGCTGGACCCCACCAACAATCTAGGTGCCCCAAGCGGTTTTGCTGCCTGAGCACCCACCACAGTTGCATGGCTCTGCCGGCAGAGGATTGCAGTGCCTTGCACAATCCTCTGGCTCATGGTTTCCATTTCACTAACCCTCTCAGGCTTCAGCTCCCCATGCCCTTCCTTGGCAGGGCTCCCTGGTGATGCAGAGCGTGCCCTCCAGTGTCCCTGGCAACTCCAGCACCCCTATTCCCCCAGCCTGTAGGAGCAGAGAACAACTTCAGTAGCTGCAGGGCAGGTGTTATTTTTGGCCTGGGCTACAGATTGATTCCTACCCTCTCTTTTCCTGCTGCTTGCAAGAAAGGGTCCCCAGCCGAGGATGTAGACAGGCTTTTAAAGCTGCGGAGCAGGAGCTGCAGCCTCCCATTCACCAGGTAACGTGCATGAGCAAAACCCCCCTCTCCAGCTTCTACTCTCCAGCTGTCTGGCAGCTTATCCCCTCACCTCCCCCTCCTGCAACCCAGCTCAAGACAGTGCTTTTGTTACTCATGGGGTGAGAGGGGGACAGTGTGTCCTCAGACCCCTGGCTTTGGCTGAGAGTTTGCTGGGTGGGGGAGCTGTGGTGGGCACCCCACACTGCTTTGGAGAATGGCACCTGCATGGGGACACATGGCCGGACCAAGTATGGTGGCCTCCACGCCCCCTCCCCAGGTCCCTCAAAGGCACTAACACAGCAAACCAGCTTTCACACTGCGTTTTCAGCACCATCGAGCATTTCTGCCACCTTCCATTGGCTCGTTTTCCTCGGACACTCCACCAGCTGGGCACGTCTCCAAGGAATACTGTATTTGCCCAAACTGGGTACAGAGTGGGGATGTATGGAGGGGAGTCCCCTAGCTGTTTCTCCTTTTATGTCCCCGGTGGACCCAATTTGGCAATGGCATTCACCAGCCTCCTTTGCCTGCCTGTGGTTATAGACTGACAGGGCATTGTGACTCAGGTCTCTACACCAAGGACTGGATCAATCAATCAGTTAACAAGAAAGCGTATGTGTGTGCAAGTGCATGTGAAGCCCTGGCTTAGAGCAGGGTGGTTCTCAGCCGATGAGAGGCTGGACACTTCTGTGGTTCCATCTGGCCCATTTGCTGCCAGTCAGTTGGCAGGAGCAACGTGAGCATCTTGAAGGGTTGCAGAGCCTCTGCCAGAGTAGTGCTGCTTGTGCACCAGTGGCACTCCACATCACTCAAATTCCCCCCTAGGCATCTTGACAAATGTGGTGCTGATGCAAGCTACTGGAGGTAACCAGAGGTTTCTACCTGCTGCAGCTCTATTTTCAAATAGATGAGATGCAAACATTATCGCCTGCAGCATCTCCTTTAGTTCCTATACACTCAGCTCAGTTCCTGATCTGGACATGTTGGACAACTGCTCCACACAATGTCCATCTTTATATCATGCATCATGTCCATGCTCTGTCTTCCCCATCGCCACCGCTTGGAAACATGGCCCTTTACTTCCTACTGTCCCAAAGGATGTCTGTGCATCCTATAGGCTACCTCTGTCAGAGCACTCGTGTTGATGTCTTGCATCTTGTTTCCAGTCCCAGCATGATCCAGTTCCCTCTTTGCATAGGACTGAGGGTATCTGCTCCATCCCTCAGGTGTTCACCTGATGCGCATCCCTCTGGAAAGACTGTTTATCTGATGCTCACATCCTCTGTTTGCTCTGCTGCCATCTAGTTCACAACTGAGGTTCATTCCTCACAGCCCATTTTATGTTTGCCCTTCCTTCCCTTTGTGGGTCTCTCTATCCACTTCAGCACACAACTATAATCCTCTCCAATATTTGTTTCATACCTTAGCAGCATACCCTGTGCTTCTCACACATACCCTGCGTCTAGTCCTTATTTCATCTCTTGATGCCATTGCACAGTAGTTTTATTCACAGCCTGCAACATTCTCATCATCAGCTCCACCTCTCTTTACTGTAGATTGTCCTGCTCTGGGATATATATTTTGCTGTCTTGAAATCATCTCTTCTCCCTGCATCAGCAGCAAGGTGTACTTGGGCTCTCCTCTGAGCTGCTGCAGCGCAGCCACACCAGCCTTGATAGCAAGCAAATCAATAACTACACCTCATGCTCCCTACTGATAGCATGGACCACATGAGAGAGAGATGATCCCATCTGTGGCCACATTTCTACCAAAAACTATCAGACTTTGTTATATGAGGGTGCAATGAGCACCTGTCTTTGGAGAAGCCACTCTCACCCGCTGCCAGGTTAGGAAACAGCATGTAAGCCAAAGGGAGCATGCGTGCAGGCCACAGACATGAGCCAGGGTCACAAACTGCATAAAGTCCATCCACCTGCGGACCTCCAGCCAGGACCTGGCATGCTTTTACAGTGACAGCATCTCTACCTGGGAGAGGATACAGCAAACCAGTGTTCCTCCTTGAATAGCAATTAGAGGCTGGGGCAGAGATCTACACAAGTTTCCACTAGGTAACACAGACCGATATCACATTTCTTTTTGATAGGTAGGAGCACCCAGACTGGTTATTTGAGATGGGCCACAGGAATATATGGCATAGCAGGGCCACTTGCAGGGGAGCTGCAATCGGCCTTGCTCATCTTTTCCGGCTTTTGGCTGACCTATTGCAGCAGCTAGTGCACTCAGGGCAGCAAGACTTTAAATACAGTGCACACACATTAGCCTTGATAACTTTATGGATTGCATAAAGATGGGCACTTTTGCCAAACGCTTGCATTTTTGGTTGTTTTTTTAATACCCCCATGCTCACTGCACACCAGTAGGCGGGCAGTATTTCCATGGATCATTGCTCCTATGACACTCAGCTAGCAAACTAAAAGAAGTGCTGGAAAACTGCATCTGGAAAACCACATCTGGAAAACCTCTGCAGCTCTGGAAGTCTGAAATCATCTGTGGCTTCACATTCATTAAAGACGGGAGTTTGTAAATAAAATCACCTATGTCCTTCCCATAAAACAGGTGCTCTTTCACAACCCAAGAGATATCTAACTCCTGCAATGAAACAGTACCTATCCCTTATTCACCAGCTACTGACCATCACTGAGCAAAACGATCTTATACTGAAGCAGGTCCTGCTTTAGCCTGGAAGTTGGGCAGGGAAGCTCCTGAGGTCCTTTCTCACCCAAACCTGTCCATGACTCTGCACTTACATCTCCATGCTTGGGCTACAGAGGAACTTCCACTGACATTTTCTGTCATCCGAAAATGGTGACATTATCCAAAGTGAATTTGTTGCAAGGGAAGTGTGTTTTACTTGAGTTGTTCTATCACCCACAAAGCCTAACAGTTTCCTTTATCCTCCCTGTCATATTTGAGTGCTTTCAAACCAACATCTTTTGCTTTTTTTGCATGATACAGCTGTTTTGGTTTTGACATCCACTTACACAGACATCAGCACTGAAACACTTGAAGTTACCCAGGAAAATGTGTTGATTAAGCTGACTGGAGAAGGGCGAGGATGTGTTTTCCTGTTTTGTGACACTCAATTATAAACCTTTTACCATGATTCAGGACAGGTGGGAAATGGTAATCACAAAAGTCATTCGGGAAGGAAAAGTAAATTCTCATCCACTTCTCCTCTCCTTTCTTCTCTTTATTGCACCCCAGAGAAAAGGATTCTGCAGTGGGGTTTAATCAGCAGTTCAAGGTTAAAGTAGATGGCCTACGTTCACTGAAGCACTCTTTCCAACTTACTGAAATACCTGCCAATAAAAAGGCAGATCAGATAGTGACCAAGTGACAAGACAAAAGACAGAATATATATATAATTCATTTCTGTTCCTGGGTAAAATCCAATGACCTGTTTTATGCAGCCAGTCAAGCAGAGATCAGAATAGCCTTAAACTTTAAAATCACCTCCTCTATTTAAGTATCAGCACAGCACTGCCATTTTACTGGCAATGACAGGATCCTAAGGAAACTAAAACAGAACTGAAATGAACTGAGCAAAGACCATGCTTCCTCCCTGGCTCCTCCAATACCCTTGTTTGCCATTTGGGCTCAGGATCTCAGTCTTCAGTTTGTCTCTCCCTACCCTAGATAGAAGACACCTGGTGCCATGCTTGCAATGCACAGTGATGGACTTCTTGCAGCAGCCACTTAGATACAGGGGCGAGCAAGCATTCACCAGGTTGGGGATTCACCTACCTGAATCCTGGAGTGAGGCTGGGAAACGTCAGGGTGACAATAACTTCTCCTGATGGCGGCTCCTTGGTATCTCAAAGGTTCAGGGGCATAAATGGGAGAATAAAGGGCAACAAACAAGCTTACTCTTGTTAATGACCAAATTACCTATGCATGCCTCCATCCACCTTCCCAATACTGCTCTCCTCCTCTTTGCATCTGGAGGGAGTCAATCAACTTTTCCATGGAGGATTCTGATGTGTCAAACCTTCTGTGAAACTTTGCTGGTAGAAGAATGTGCCCCTTCTTATCTCCTCTTAGACTGTAAGACCAGAAACTCTGCATCTTTGCATAAGAAATCTGAGGGATCTGAATACCTCCTACTTCAGCATCAGATGCAGACATAACCTAGCCTCGTATGTCATTCATACAGTGTGTGCTGCAAATAAACTCATTAGGCTGGTGTGGTTTTGGTGGTGACAGCAGCAGAGCAGGGTACAACATGTTCTTGGGCATTTTTAAATCCTGTTGAAATTTTCTTATTCATAATGGTTTATTCTAAGTTTCCAGTTGGTTTGGCTCTGGTTGTGATTATCTGGGCTTTTTTTCCCCAGCAACATTTTCAGTGTTGGAGACACATAAAGTCACTAGCGCTCCTAAAAGACAATGGCAGTTTTGAGATGTTGAAGTCATCAGACAGAGGCATTAATTGCATTAGGGTATTTGCATGAAGGATGGAGCACCTACCCCCCAATCCTTCCATAGGTTGGCATTGTCCAAGCCCTGCAGAGCCTGGCGTGATCCTAGATCATACCAGGCTTTGCAGGAGAAAGAGCTCTCCATTTGCAGGAGAAAGCAAATGGAGAGCTCACCTCCCAGTACCAACTCAAAAATAACAGCATCCACATTCCTTCCATGAGAACTGGCCTCATCAGATGGGCCACAACTCTGACGGATGTGGGGAAGGCTTTGCTACCTTGATCCACAGAGTGACTCAAAGTCAGATTAGACATACATTAGCACACAGGGTCAGTAAGACACAAGGCTTAGCAGGACAGTCCTGGAGAAGAACCAAGAATTTGCCTTCAGATTTGGCTTTCTGGCACAGCTCACCAGCACTTCAGAAGCCAGATGGAACAGTCCAAGCTTAACCCAGGTGTAAAGCTGCTTTGTAGACTTCCAAAGGAACTGCTCTTGCATGCCCCCATCTCCCTGCAAGCATGTTTAACCTACCAGCTGCCTTGGCACCCACACTACAAAGGCTCCTGAAAGGCTGTGAAAAAGCAAAGCCCAAACTGGGATGACAGCTGGAAAAGGGGATGAAACACCCCAGGGCTAAGAGGTGACAAATAACTGCCTGGCATTTGGGCAGCTCACACATTTAGCCAGGGCAAAGGCAGGTATTGAGGCCATCCTTACCAGCTCACTTCAGCAGCCTCAGCCCTGATCTTCAAGTCAAACTGCACATAAACCCCAAACCAAATTCACCAAACCAAATCAACTCCAAACCCCCTCTTGCTCACAGCACAGCATTTGCCATGCTGGCACCCTGCACTTACAGCACATCCTTCACCAAGAACAACCAGAGACAGAGCCAGAATTTGGACTCTTCCTCTCTAGGGACAGTAACAATCAAAGCACAGCTCCAAATTTGCATTTTGCAACCCTGACTTTTGCGAAACAGCAAATCTGACCAGCAAACTTGAAAAGCCTCCAACTGGTTTCATTGCCTGGAGCGCCTCTGCTAAAATATCTGCCCTGGCAACATCACCATTATCTGCCCTTCACCTCTCCGGTACTTTAGATGCCGAACTTTGCAGGGCCAAAGTTGGGAGCATGCAGTGGTGTTACTCGATAGCCCTTCTTCAAGCTAATTTTAGGTGATGGAATTTTTCATGCTTTCAGAAGAATTAGTTTCATTAGCTTTTGAGAAACCTCTTGTACCTACTGGCTACTGTAAATACTCTTTTTTCATCTGATGCTTTGAACTTACCTACAGGGCTCCAAAAATCACATGAAAACAGCACCCAAAATGATCTCCAAGGAGCAATGACCTGTTAATCTTGTAAACCGAACCGAGTAACACGATGTACCCAACATGCAAGTGATCGCAGATGGAAACAAATTACACATCAGTAAGTACTGAATTTCACCTTTCTTCAGTTAATACTGATTCCTGATTTTTGTGGTAGACTGTTGCTGCATCACTTAGTCATTCACTCTGGGAGATGTGCTTGCTCCATCTGCTTTAGACATCTAAGGCACAATCACTGCAGGATTCAGAAGATCCTCCTTGGACACCCTAGATCTAGCCTAGATGTGTCTCTGAAGATAAGGATCAGGCTGGACCATTCAAAACACAGCCTGTGTCTCATCCTCAGGCTATTTACACCTAAATGGATGACAGTCTGAGAGGACAAAGTCTGAACAGCAGGATTGGGGCCAGGACCCTATCAGAGCTGCTGTTTTGGGCTGTCCCCAAAGGAGGTGGGTGAGGCAGGAGATCAGCCAAGGGGCTCACAGCAGCCACGCAGCCTCTCCACAACCTTGGGGAAGGACTACCTACCCAACAAAGCACCTCTGATTCAGTAATTACACTTGCAGTTTGCTGCTTTCATGTATTAAAGTGCTTCCTCATATTAATCCCAATGATATTTTCCCCATACTTTGCTTCAACCTCCCCCCATCCTTCCTATCATCCTCAGAAGCCCTCAGCCCGTGACACATTTTTGCTATTTATTTGAAGGATGAAGAGTATGTGTCTTTAGCATTGTTAAACCACTATTACTTAGAGTTATCCTGAAGAGATTAAACACCTTTCTAAAGCTGTCATCTAAATCAAATTGTTCCACTGCAACCAGTACCCTCAGGGGAACAAATGCAAAATCACATGGAAATGCTTGTGGTCTATTTATCATTATCAGGATCCTTGCCATGGGTCCACTGTTTCTGAAGCAAATGCTGGCTCCCATTGCACTTCTTGTCACTGTCAAATCCATTCTTTACCTGCTTTAAAATATATATAAATATACAGAGTTGTATAGCTCACCGCATTAGGGAAGGCGTGTTGAGCTGGCAAGAGTTACCAACAGACTAACCTCAGAGCCGTGTTCAGCAGCACATCAGCTGCCACCTCATTATTTATAGCCACCCCGCTCTTTGCGCTTGTTTATTTTCCTTCCCTAAGGTGGTGGTGGCAGGAAGGGAAGCTCTGACATCCAGCCCCAGGTGTCTCCGAGTCTGACCTTTCCCGCAAAGAGCAGGAACTGCAGACACATTTCAAGGAACACAGTTATTTGGGAACTCCAGGTTCTTGTGTACACCACCTCACTGGAGACCCAGTGCAGAGCTGCAAGCAAGGGTTGAGCAGAGATCTGTTAATTAGCCAGCATATACGCATAAGGATGGCCATAGAAGTGAGCCTATAATTATTTTATATCCAGAAAAAGAACCAGATGAAGTCTAGCCCCTAGTCTCGAAGCAGAACAAATGCTATATTAAGACATAACATCCAAAACAAACTTGAGGCTTCCATCAGCTAAGCTTTCCCCAAGTTTAAACAATGCTAGCTTATGGTCTACAGGAAACAGGCATTGCAATGGTCGTGGACCATGTTTTTCAGTCCCATCTCATATATGCTCATGTAGAACCATCTGTCAAACTTTGTTGGAATAAAAAACAGCCCTGAAACCTGGTACAGAATACAAGCACAGCACATTTCATGACTGCTGTAGCTCCCACAGATTTAAAACTAGATGCTGTACAAAAGGGGGTCTCCTTCTGCACAATCTAAACAAGCAGGACAGTGAAGGAGAAACTGGAAAGAGGCAACACCTTGACGCATGCCTCAAGGTCAGAGCACTGACAGCTCACACAGGGGTTCCACCCCTTTCTTTGGGCATCATTGACCTGCAAAGGGGATGGTAATCTGGGATTGGGTGGCAGCACAGAAAACAGAGATAGGCAGCCAACAGATACAGGGGCCAAGAAAGCATTACTCTTCTCCACCAGGCTTTGAGGATAAACTTAATCCTGCAAGAAAGACTCACTTAATGCCTCAATTTGTCCTTCCTACACTCAAAATAAAACAGTCCCAGGAAAAGACAGAGCTAAGGTATCATAACAGATGCCTATGAGATGCCAATGCTGAAAAAAACAATATGAATGTAGGAAAGATACGGAGCAGTCAGCTACTCAATAAAACCAGACCAGTAATTGTTATAGACAGAACACCCTGCTCTGCTTTACTCACATGAGCAAGATGAGTCCCAGAGCACTCTTCACATCCCTAGGAGTGTGAAGGTCCCAGCAACACATAGGGATGCACAGGAGAGCTGGAAGCAGGCTGACTTTGCAAAGATTGCAGCATAATTTCACCACCACACACTGTGGTTTCTCCACAGTGAATCCACAAGCAGGAACTTCTCATTTTAACAAGAGATGAGCAGGCACGTTTCACAGGTACATTTCAAGATGTTTTCTTCTGACATGAGCAATGAAATCAGCCACAATGCCCAGTGCTTGCTGCTGAGGGGAGAAATGAGCTTTCATCCCCCATTAGAATTGCCCAAGATGCACATCCAGAACACCTGGGCTGCAGCATCCCTTTTGGTGGGTGTCTTTCACCATTCTGGTAACTACACTGCCACTCCCATCACTGAATGCACATCCTGTTATTTCATGAGGAGAAACAGCAGACCATACAGTTAATTTAACTGTGGGAAAACTTCCTCTGGCAGAAACAGGTACGTCATAAAGAGCTATACACACATGCTCCAAAGCAGGCCTTTCCCTGGTTCCTCAGCACCACTAAAGCACTCTGGCCTCCCAAGACTTCCACATAACCTGCTCACTTCTGTGCTGTGACCAGAACCTGAGTTACGCAGTTGTTTCTGTTGAAACCACACCTAGGTCCAAGAGGGCTTTAAGTGCAAAAAATATGCCCCAAAAAGTAACCCTCATCAGGGAGGGAATCCCACACAAGGAGTCTTTGAGGCTCTTTCTGTACTCTTCAAGCTGGCAGGGCACAGGAACAGTAACAGGTCAAATTTCTGACCATCCTTTCCATCAGCAAACTGCAGAATTGAGTTGCAAACAAATTGGTGCAACCAGTTTGCATGCATGCAAGGCCACAGTAGCACTGCTTTCGCATCAAGCCAGAACACATCCGTACACCCCATTACTATGCCTCACTTGAAAATCCCAGCATGGCAGAGGAAGGGCTGAAAGGAGGAAGATGGGGCCAGCTGGTGTCCACACTCCTCAGTGCTCTCTGAGGCACACACTCCTTGAATTCTTACCTCCAGGATCTGAAGCAGAGGATGAAGAGGACAAGGGTGCCAATAAAAAAAGATGGCAGTAAGAAGTGGTATCTGAGAACTTTCCCATTCCTAACAGTTTAAGAAAGTGTAGGTAAGGGCAGCACAAATTATTTTCTGTCTCTGCACCATAGAAATATTATTACTTGCAAGGTCACCTCCATAAAAAGGTCTCTTCATTAGACGGTTCCAAATAGGATAGCCAGCTCATTAGAGTGCTGGGTTCCTGTACAGACAACTATATTGATCTCATCTAAACTGTATAAGCAGGCTACAGAGCATTTTTAAACTTTTTTTTAACAGTTAACATTGCCAATGCTTTTGGTTGAATCTTGTGATGTTCTCAGGTCCATTAGTTGAGGAGCTAAGCTCTGTGCTTTGTTTATCTGATCACTTCATGGGCAGTGTTCTGCATGCTGCTCCATCTCTCACCCAAACACCACTCATCCCCATTTTACAGTCAATTACCCCCAGTAACAATGAAGAATGCAGAAAGATGACAAGGATCTCCTAAATGGGACAGGCACACAGACAGCCCCTTTCCTGCATATGTTAAGCTCCTTTTCTTCTTGTCACTCAGTCTGATGTTTCTTCTCATCACTCGGTCTGATGTTTCTTCTCCTCCACTTTCCACTCAAGCAGAGGGTTGCAAGGTCTCGGAAAACAGCTTTGCTGCAGGAACTCCTATATCAATAAACTCCTCACAGTTGCCATCATTACAACATCTTCCTCAAATTTTATTAAATGCTTACAAAAAGAAAAACGAAACCAATCCAGGATGCAGTAAATGGAAGCAGAAAGCACACTGCTGCAGGAGAGAGAGAAGCTGCCCTCCCTCCAGGAGAGCAGAAACAAGCTGCAAAATTATGTTGACATGAGAAAAGGGTAGGAATAAGAATATAAAGAGGGGACGGGGGCATGCTAACACCATGACATATGAAGACATGGGAGAGTTCAGAAACAGCCCTGGGAGCCAGTTTACAGACCTCAGGCCCAAGGCTAGAGCAACACTCTTTAGGGACTTAGTTTCCCCATGTTCACAGCAAGCTCTGACCTCCCCAAACAACTCACTAGGATGCCCTTTCACTGAGGCAGCTTCTAGTATAAGCACAGCCACTGTTTCCCAGTTATCCCGTCTTCCTTCAGGAGCACTGCGGGTGGGTTGTCAACATGCCCACCACCACTGACATTCAGAAAAAGTGTTTCAATCACTGGCACTGAAGCCTGCAGGTTAGGAACAAACAAATCTCTTTCACAGAGAAGGGAGGTAATACCGGCAGCCAGTACTCCTTACCTGGGAAAGGAGACTTCCAATCCATGTTATGGAGAGGAAGGCAGCAGCTATTTGAAACAAAGCTGCTATTGCCACTGTCAAGACTGAAAAGTGTCAGGAACATTTTGGCATGGGTATGTAACTGTGATTAAAGGATGATCTGGGAAATAGACTAAAAAAACAGAACTAAGTTGAATGTGATTTGATGTACACAGAATCCAGTAGATGGAAGTCCCTCAAAGCAGATGTTGTAGAGGGACACAGGCTGCATTGTAAACAGGGGAAGACTTTACCCACAGCTGGCACCAACATGGTGACAAGTGGTCCTCGCAGTCTCCTCGTGCTCAGGATATGCCCACTGCCTTCCTTCCAAACACTGATTCTTTTGCCAGGTTTCTGTTGAGCTCCATCTCTCCCACTACCCAACCACTAAGAACCACAAAGGCAGAAGTTCTTCATCACATAGCAAAAGCCCTGACAGCTCAACAGATCCCCCTCTTCCAACACTTGGATGGAAGAGAGGGAGCAGAGCACAGCCTCCCATCTCCATAGCAGAGCCAGATTGGGAAAAAAAAAAAAAAAAAGGAAAAAAAGGAAAAAGAAAAAAATGCCAGCGTCACATTGAAGGTTATAACAGG
>JANHGB010028251.1:0-16538 GCA_026283785.1 Coracopsis vasa | reverse complement strand
GATCCTTCATGGGGTTCTATGAAGGAGTATGACAGGATACGGGGGGATATGATGCACGGAATCAGACTAAATGCCAGAGTCACATTGAAGGTTATAACAGGGGTAGGTTTTTCCAGCTGATCTAGTTCCTTCCATCCATCCGGAGGCAGCATGGGGTATTACTCATACCCTGAGAGCAGTCAGGCTGTACCAAAGCAGGCTGGCATCAGGCAGAAGAGAAACATCCTTCAATTGTCTTCTATGGAGCAGAGGAAATAGTGGCATTGAGAGTTGCCTCGAGCCAGGACCAAGCTCAGCTGCAAGACAAGAAATCAACAGGTTTATTCATACCATTTGGCCTGCCACCAGCCATACCCTGGGCTGTACAGAGGCTGCATCTTGACAGCAATTACAGGTGGTTTTGTTCCACCCATTTAACAGAGCCCTGTGAAACATCCCATAAAGCTTCAGCACTGCAGGATAGCCAACCATGCCACGTGCTCATGGCAGAGTAGATGCTGAGGGCTGCGCACCCAGTAGAGGTCACGGCTGCCCAGGCAAAGGGAGGAACATGCTCCTACCCAGCCATCTCCCAAGAAGGAGGAGATGAGCAGGTTTCCTTCCAGGCCTGACAAAGCCACTGAAACGGAGAACATGCTCCCCCTCAGCATCCGGCAGCCATAGCTCACTGCTTGGGACCATCTGCAGCAGTATCGGGTTCCTGCAGCTCTCCATCTGCTCCATGCACAACAGCTGGTGCAGCCGAGGGGCTCCACGTGCAAATGACTTTTCCATCATGTGATAAATGACTCCTCCATGCTAACACCCTCCCCACAATTCCTGCTTTAGGGTTGATGCAGAGAGAGTGGAGTTCAGGAAAACAGTTGGGCTCCAAAGGTGGGTGACCTCCCCTCCACCCACAGGCATTCAACCAGTAGCAGGGAAGCTTAACCCTTTGAAAGCTTCTTGACTCAGCTTCTAGCTCAATTTCCTTCCAGCTTATCACAAACCCACCCGAGTTCCCATCCAATTTCCCCTGGATTTTCAGCTCTGGCATTTCCAATGGCAATAAAGCAAGTCTGTCTCTCCCTTTACTTTTGCTTCACTATGCAGCAAGGCGGGAGATGCTCACAAGTCTTGCTCATTGCAGAATTTCTCCTGAGCACAAAGCTCTGAAGGAGACTCATCAAACAAAGCCAAGCATGACAGAGAAGGCAAATAAATTAAAAGCTGATTTCCTTTTTTCTGTCTCTTAGCATCTCTCTGCCTCACTAATCAAACACACAGATGCCAGCACAGTCACATGCCATGGAAGTTTTCACCCACAAGGTCTCCAGGGCCACAGAACAGCAGGTTTCAAGTCAGATGAGATGCTGAGATAGTAGCAAAAGTGACTAAGACCACTATTGTAAGACACCAAAAATCTGAGGCTGTAGGGCATAAAGCAGCCGTGAGCTTTGGGAACAGAGGGAAACCTTTCCTAGTGCATGCAGATTATACCTAAACTTCTTACTGCAAGAACCCCCATGCCCTCCTCAATAGCATCTGGCAGTCTGCAGCAAATCCCAGGCAAAATCCTGCTATGACCTATACAGGAAGTTGCCTTTTTGTGGAGTACAGCAGTCCATAGAAAACACTCACACAGGTCCATCAGTATTTGGGAAGTTCGCTATCCTGCCTTTTTAGTATTCCCAACACAAGCCTGATGCAGATCAACCTTGTGATTCTGGTTTACCGGTGCTGCTAGACCACAGCTCATCTTGTAGGACAGGCTGTCCACGGGACGACATTAAACAGAAGCAGATGGAATCAGTCCACAATCAATCCTAACAGATATACATACTGGCTCACCTCGCAGCAGATAATAATCACACAAGCGATTACCAATTCCTACACAATCTGAACCACAGCAGTGATGCACAAAAGCAAGTATGCATCTCTCCAACTGAGGCATTTTGACTTTCTGACCCAGAAAAATCTAGAATATCCACAAGGCTAGGGAGGAGAACAGGTATATGATAAAGGAATGGGGTCTCAGCCTTTATTTCAGGCCAGTGCAGACTTGTTTCTAAGAGTAGCTCCTGGAATAGAGCAAGTCCTAATCCCAGCCTTGTGCCTAAGGCATGATGCTGATAAGCCACTGGGAATGCCCAACAGTTGTCACCCCCAACTGGCATAAATCCCCTCCGAGCCCCCTCACCAAAACAACAGGAGGATTCTCATGCCTGTAGCCAAAATAAATCCTAGAATCACAAAATAGTTTGTGTTGGAAGGAACCTTTAAAGTTCATCTGTTCCAACCCTCCTGCAATGAGCAGGGACATCTTCAACTAGATGTGGTTGCGCAGAGCCCCATCCAGATTGACCTTGGACGTCTCCAGGGATGGGGCTTCTACAACCTCCCTGGGCAACCTGTTGGAGTGTTTCACCACCCTCATTGTAAGGAATTTCTTCCTTATATCTAGTTTGAATCCACTCTCTTTCCATTTAAAACCATTACCCCTTGTCCTATCACAACAGGCCCTACTAAAAAGTCTGTCCCAAATTTCTTGTAAGAAAAGTGTAAGAAAAGTTTTAAGTACTGAAAGGCCGCAATAAGATCTTCCTGGAGCCTTCTCTTGTCCGGGCTGAACAACCCTAGCTCTCTCAGCCTCTCCTTATAGAAGAGGCGCTCCATCCCTCTGATCATTTTTGTGGCCTTCCTCTGGACCTGCTCCAACAGGTCTGTGTCTTCCCTGTACTACAGAAATCAGTTGGTAGAAGTGCACCACTTGCTAGAAACTTCCTATGTCCGGCCCATCACAGCCTATGCCATGGATCACAGCTCGTCCACCATGGTGAAAGCTTCATCTTGAAGGCTTTGTGCCCCAAATGCCACCTCTTCAGTGCTTTCATTTGCTGCTGCACTTGTTGGAGTTGGTTTGGGTTTTTTTGGGGGTGGTGATTTTGGGGAGTTTTTGGTTGTTTGGAGTTTTGTTGTTGTTTAATAGCAGTCATGTTTCCATGCCCATCCACAATCAGTTTTGTCAGATACACCAACTGTTCAGTACAGATCAGCTTCCCAGCCCAGTGCTGACAGCAGCATTGCAAGCCCTAAAGCAACACTGAGCAGTCAAGCACAAAAAGCTGTTCTGCACTTTTGAGAGTTACATTCTGGATAGTTTTTTGCAGAGCAGGTATGCTACGCACCCACACTAACCAGAGCAGGGTGGGAGCCACCAGGAAACAAGCAGAGCATATCCAATAGCCCCTTTGGGCAACCCAGAAATCATCCCACCTCCTCTTCCTTGTTTTGGGGATGCTCAGTTGCATCCAGCACAGGGGACTAACGGGCTCAGTGATTTATGCCTAGTTTCACAGCATAACTCAGCAACTCTGTGCAGAGCGAGAACCAGGGTACAATCGGATTTTCTTCCATGGGCTGCCACAGAATCATTGCAGGTCAGAGGCTCAGCATTTGGTGTTCCTCAGCCTTGTTCAGGAAGAGAAAGAGGAGAAGAGAGACTAGTTTTATCTTCCTATGCCCAACACAGACAATTATCTCCACTATGCAGATAATCTGATTGGTACTCACCAGAAAGGATTTGGTGGCAAGTTAGCAACAGAGAGCAGTTGTGCATCTCCCCAGGAGCAGCACAGTGTTGGCTAAAGGTTGTCCAGCTGCCATTGCCACTGGGGATAAGACCTGACTTAGACCACAACCCATTTCTGTTTCACTGAAGAATGAGTGACACAGACAGGACAGTGGCAATGCTCCCCAATGGAAAGTGAAAACTAGGTTTCAAATTGAGTGCAGGAGGAGAAGATTGCCACTGTGCTTGGTACAACAAGGAAATTACAATCAGAGTTAGCTTTGTGACAAAGCACTAACTCACCAGATAAACACAGCTTTTTAAAGCCCTGCATTTCACAGGGACATCTTTATGCCAGCTGAAATTAATCAAGGCCAGTGTTGACTTTGATTCAAATGACACATGTAGCTTATGACTTATGCTGTACATTACATTGTATCAGAGTATTAGTATTGGGAATTTTGAAAGCCATGAAACGGTGTCAATTTATGCCTCTGGAGAACATTTTAAAGCTTCAGAATTTCAGACCTGCTTTGTTTCTCTTGACAGTTCCTTCTAAATTGCATTAGGAGTTGCCAAGACACAAATGTCTGGGGTCCCAGGGAGCTCTCAATGGATTTTGCTCTAACATCAGCAGAGAAGGGGCTACAGATTCAGTAATACTGCTTCCCTCACTACATCTCTACATCCACATCCACGCTACCAACCACATTCCCCATCTATATCCCACACTACCCTCAAGACTGGAAGAGGCTTCCTTGGGAGATTAAGGAAAACAAGACAGATGCTTTCCTTCCACAATTCTGACTCTATACTCATAGCTTTTGCAGAGAGGAAAAGGAGGCCTTGTGTATGAGTATTTCAGATCTAGCCCAGCACTAAGCCCATGTCAACTCTAAGATTTTTGTTTTCTTTCAGGAGATGCCTATGCTGATAACAATATCATCCTCCATCCAGCCTGCTCCCATTCACCACCACCACCACCACCTTTCTCCTCCTCCCACCCTACCAAAGCCCAGTAAAGACAACCTGCAGCTCCAGCGGCTGCTGAAGAAGGCAGCCAAGAAGAATGCTATCCGAGCTTCGGAGCAAGCCAAGTCCTTCCGGTCCAGCCTTTCGCCCGTGAATGAGGCCAGCTCTGACCTAGAGCACAATGAGAGTGCTCCCCCAGCAGAGACCCTTGAAACCACCGTGCCTGCCTCCACCAGCCTGCCAACCCGACTCTCCATCAAGCCCATCATTCACCGCGTCCCCTCCCCTTTCCGAAAGAGCAAGCCCTTCACACTGAAGGTCACCGAGCAGAGGCGCATTGCTGAACACCTCATGCTCACAAACTCCCCAGCCATGCCCCTGCTACACAAGCCAGGAGCTCCTGAGACTCCACAACAGCCTGAAGGCACGGACACCCACCTTCCCTCTCTACACGACCCTCCAATATCTGTTTTCCCCCAGCCTCCTCCTACCAGCACACCCAGTAAAGAAACGGCACCAGAGGTTACCTACATCACCAAGGTGCACACTTGTTTCCACAGTGTCAAGCCACCCAGAGCTAAGACAGACACATCAAATCAGACCCAAGGAACCATCAGCCACAAAGACAAAAGGACTTCTTCACCAGCACCTGAAACAAGCTGCTCTCAACCATACCCAGGGCAGATACCCACCCTGCTCAATGACAGCAAGGCCACGTCTACTGCACTGGAGCCTCCCCTCCTTCCTGCTGCAGAGGCAGAGCCTCCTAAGCAAGCTCCTAGGCCTGCTCTCACTGAAGATTCCATCAAGGCCCCTTCACCCAAGCCCAGCATTGCCAGTGATCACACTGATAAGCCTATGACCCACGGAAGCGACACTGAAATGTCTAGATCAGAGACAGCACCCAAATTACCCAAGCAAGACCAGGACATCCAAAAACCATCGACACCCAGCACTCCCTGCATGCAAGCACACCCAGCAACAGAGACCCCAGAACAAGCTGACAGTACCAGTGCCACCTCCACAGACACCAAAGCAGAACATGGCATTCAACCTCAGCTGACCCCCGGCTTGCCAAACACCAGCCCTCCCCTCAAAGCTGAACCAACACTACCACCAATAGAAGAAGCAAGACCTCCTGGAGCCAGTGCCAGTGGCTGGCATCGCCTCAGGAAGCACTTAATGGTGCAGCCAGAAGCACCCAGCTTCTCAGAGTCTGAGCCAGAAAAGTTGGGACAGGAGGAAGGGAGCAAGGAGAAGGAGGAGAACAGCTCTCCAGCAATCATACAAGACTGCAGGCTGTTTAAATCGAAGGCCACAAGGATGTGGGATGCTATTTTATACCAGATGACAGTCAACAAAGAGAAGAAGCAGCAAGCAGAAGAGAAGAAGCTGCGAAAGGAGGGAAGTGTATTTCTTCCCCGCCGCTTACCCATCCTTCTACACAAGCCACGTTTTGATGCCCGAAAACTGAGGGAACTGGCTACCAAACCCATGACAAAGATCACCACCGCTTTTGAGGTGAGCCGGTTTAGACCCAAAGCAGCTGAGGAGCACACCGAGAGCTTTAACAGAACAGCATCAGGATGGTCAGCCAACTGAAGCCAGGCTGCTTCAACAGGCCCCCATCTCTGGAGGTTCTTACATGGCACCAAGCAAGAGAACACCTACGACTAAGGCTTACTGCCCAGAGCCAAGCATAAGGAAAAAATAAAATGAAATAAAACCTCTTCAAGCCAGCAGCCTCATGCTGTGGGTTTAAGGATTACTCTCCATGTGTACATAAACTTAAATGCATAACATACCACATCCACAAGTCATGAGCCAGGAAAACAAACATACACATGCACTTGTTCTAAAAAGAGCAAGCAACAACCACTGTATGCAATAGCACAGGGAAGGGAAGGGAGGCACACAGTGAAGAGGACAAATTGCCTGTAGGAAAAGCCCAGTTTAGAGGAGGATGATGAAAACTGAATTTATTTGTGTGTTCACTTAAGACCAAGATAAATTCTAGAAAGAGAAGCAGCTGTAGATAAGACAACATGAAGTAACCTGTGTCACTCCACATCTCCTCTAGGGAATCTTAGAAACTGAACTCCAAGAAGATACACATCTCTAGCTTCACTACTGAAAGTGCACCCCACACCATTCACTGACAACAAGGTGGAAACTCATCCTTCCACAGCAGGCACAGACAAGGGACTCCATAAGATATCCATCCCGCTCTCACATAGCGGTTCCCCTGCCTAAAAATAGAATGGACATCATCATCATTTGATGTCTGCCTTGCTCAGTCTACTAAATGGTAGCACACAGAACAACAATTTCATTGCAGTAATCAAGTTTTACTATTTATTTGACCATGCTTTTAAAGTACAGCTGGGGGTTAGTGTTTTCATGATAACCAACAAGAGCCTCCTTCAGCATGTGGGTATCCAACTATGTATTTAACAAGGTGCTGCTTTGAAGGGTTCTGCTAACCACATGTAGTCTTGTTTTCAGGGGTAACGTCATGACAGTTGCATACCTACTGGTGCCTGATGTCCTGAGAAAAAGGGTATTTAAAACAAAATCCCCAACTCTGCCCATCCACAGGGGACAACTGTGCTTTCTTTCATTACAGTTACTCTTTGCATCTCCATTGGCAGCAGGCTTATGAGCATGAAAGCTGGAGATCAGCTATTTCTGTTTCACAAGGAACTCTGTCATATGCTGGGATGTTCCTACACAGCTAATATAGAATTGCTATGTTTAGTCCAAATAGGAAACTTGATACACAGCTCTTTACATTCTCTTCGTGTGCAGAGGATATGGAGCTGACCAAAAATTTCCCCAAGCCCAACTGCAAACAGACTTAGAAACAAAACCAAGAGCCACTTTTTCTTCTTTGAAGTCTTCCAATTTTGTGATTATGCTGTAAGAGCTCAGTTATCAAACCTTCACTGAAGTTTTCACTTTGCTGGTCTTATTCTGGTTTGCAACCCCTTCCCTATTCCAAGGAAATAAAAGAGAAGGAGGAATAAACCAAGTATCTAAAGTTTGGACTTAACATCCCAGTTTTCCAAGAAAAAGCTGAAAGAGGTAGGCTGGAAATGCACTAGTCATCATGAGTGGATCCCAGGTACGCCTCTGCAGGATAATTCAGCATGCTGCAAGAGAAGGCTATAGAGACAGCAGCAACACAAAATCAAAAGGAGTGCAGCATAAAACATGTAGAATGCCTAATGCAGATAAAGATGACCTTACACACAGTGATAAAATGGCACTTTCGTGTAGCACAGCTAGATGGATGCCTATGCACGAGAGTCTGCATTTACAAGATCACAGCATCAGCATGAGGCAGAACAGCCAATATTGATTACCCTTGGGAGGCAAAGTGAATCCAGCCAGAGAAGATGGTTTCAGAACCAATTCTGCTTTAATCCACTTTGTCATGCAGTGAGGACGACCACCCAGAACAAAACAGGGATTCTCACATAAGGCTTATGTTTTGCATCTGCTGGGCTTCCCACCAGGCTGCATCCACAATCCATCCCTACTACACAGGGATGGAGACTGGCTAGTGAGGGGAGCAGCTCCCACAGTGGGAAGCAGAGCAAGGCAGGTCTGCCTGCATGGATTAGTCCTTTTGCTCCAAGAGCGAAGGTCAGGGGCATAGGGCAGGCATGGTGAGTCCTGTAGGGACAGACCCTGGCATGAGAGCATCACGGAAGACATAACAGATACCTGGAGACAAAAGATTTCTGCCAGCAGCTCTGCACTGGGACTCACTGCAGCATGTCCCAGCCCAAGTTCCCATGCTGAGCAAGGGAAGGGGAATGCCACTGGGCACAGCATTTGGCTGGTTTTCAATGTCAAACTGCCTCAGGCAGCTGCTGAGAGCCCAAACTGCCACTTAGAGAAAACCTGCAGCCTGTTCAGAGGTCCTGCAGCTCATGAAGAGAGGGAAGGAAGAAAAACTGTACCTGTGCTCAAGCAACCAGAAAGCTGATAAGTTGGTGTTGAGTGAGTGGCAGGAGGGTGAGGCAGAAGGGTTTGGGAGCGGAAAGGCAACCACAAAGGGATCTGGCAGGATGAACATAGTTAAAGGGGGTTGGAAAGGAGCTGGGACCTCACAGCACATAAAACAGCTAAAAACCCAAGAAATGAGCCAATATCCTTCAGCTATTGCAGTCATTTTGCTATTCACAGTCAAAAAAACCTTACTTGTGAATGAGCCCATAGGGCAACAGTGTTCTGTCATGGCTATTTGGAGTGCTGGGTGGATCCTAAAGGACATTCCGTGACAGTCAATGGCCTTTCAAGAAAGGATGCTAGAAAAAGGGCAGATCCAAGGTCACTTGCCTTTGAACTGCTTGCAGGAGCTCAGGTAGGGCAAACAAAACCTGCTGACACCCTAGCAATGCCTATTTGCTATAAAGAACTGAAGCCCAGTAGGATCCCACCTGGTGCATCAAAACAGACTTCAGGAAAAGAACTGATCAAAAAGAAGACCTTAAAATACGTTTCTGAAAGCCACAGGCAGAGAATCAAGTTGAGGTTATAAGTCCGGTAGGCTCCTCTTTTACCTCTAAAAACATAGCTTTGGCCAGGCTTGGGTTTGTACCGCTGCCCATCTCAAAGTGGCGTTTAAGAGACCTCCTGTTCTAAATGGGCAACACTAAAGGGGAAAAAACCCAAAATAAATCAAACAACAAACAAAATGTGCTGCACTCAGAAGCCAGCTTCTTGAAGGAAGGAAAAGGGGGAAGAAAAAAAAAAAGGAACACGGCTCCCAGAAGAATTCAGAAACAAAAGGTGTTTTGTAGTAGACAGAGCTATTTATAAGCTTGGCTACGAAATAAAGCTTCTTTTTTATAGTAGGAAAAATGAGAATGAGCTTGTTTTCACCCCCAACAACTTCCTCTCCTCTCACTGTGCCAGATGCTGCCCAGTTGGATCTAACTAGTTATCACATCCCTCTACAACATTCCTCCTTATTGCTGCAACCCTCTACTATCATCCACTCAAGATAACACCAGGATATCTATTAACATAAACACAATATGAGCATGAGATCCAAAGACCGTTTCAAGAGGGCACAGAAACAGCAACCCAACTCTGCTTTCCCCCTTGCTGCACACCAGAGGACAATCCTTTCTGCTCTGTTGGTCTACCCAGCACAGCAGATGTCCATGTCCTCCTCACTACAACCCTATTATATGCTGGTTCTAAGAGGTTACTGAAATCATTAAAAGCTCTTCCCCTGATTAATTCAGTAAATCTGGGAATTGGACCCCGGAAGCATCTGAATTTCAGAACTATATCAGATCCCATGCTCAGCCAGAATGACCTTCAGCTATCTACTTATCCTTGCAACATAAGAGCATAAGAAAAGACAGCAGATAGAGACTGCTCCTTTGAACTAGCAAAGACAAGCACATCTTCACCCAACCAGCAGGAGCTAAGGGCCTTACTCTGCAGATTAACTCAGGTATCCAGCTTCCTAGCAGCATCAGAAAGTCAGAGACCAAAACAAACCCCTACTGTGTACCCACTCCTTCCCAGCTCACAAAGTCAGGCACTTGCCCAAAAGCAAGGCTCCAGCTGTTATCATACAGTACCTTCCAACTCACCCAAAGTGTAGCTGGCAGAAATAGCCCCAGTGCCCTGCCAGAACAGCACCAGGAGTTCGTAACGCAGTGCAAGGTCATACCCCACCTACCTGGGTAATGAGTTCTCCAGGCATGCTATTTCTCTGAAGCATCGTCTATCAACACCTTCTTGTACTGGCCATGGCCTGTTGCAATGAATTTATACTTTTTGCCAGAAGGAGTGGACTGAACAGGAGAGAAAGAAAGAGCCAAAGTCAACAACTTTCTCTCTCAAAGAAGACAGGCAAGATTAAATAACTGAAGCCAGAGGAGCATGTGATATGGTTGTCTGTAATCCCACAGGACTCTGAGACAGCCTACTCTGTACTCCCTTCCTGCCCTTCCACGTAAACTCCTTGCACAGACCAACCACTTTTTATAGGCATAAGGTAACACAGCAAGCACACGATGTGTATTAGCAAAGGGAAGATGCAATGCAAGGCATCATAAGGGAGGGCTCATCTAAAACCCAGACCTCCCAAACCAGGGTTAATTTCACCCATGGAAAAAGCTAGTTTCATTTACCACATACTGGCAGCATACTGACCCAGGAACAGGCAAGATACTTTGATCTTCCTCTCCCAGCCTGGAGAGTTTGAACAGCAGCTGCTTGCTGCATTTTAAAAGGCATCCCCACAGACATACTGTAGGCACAAAACATCAGATTCATCTGCAAGTGTTGACGCTGTTTTAGATTCACTTTATTTTGCATGGTTTTTTTACTCTCAAGATTAAAAGCTATAACAAGAACAAAGTAACTCACATATGCAGTTCAATTTGAGCCTAGAAGGCTGGGGCTTCCAACGCATGGGCCAAGAGCAACACGTTGTTCAGTATTATTAGTTATAAAATGGGTTTTGCCCCCATATTTACTAGGGCTGAAGCAATAGCTGCTCACTGTTGGGACAAGCTTTTAAGGTAAGCAACGGCATTGACAGGTACTGCTTGTATCTATCAATGCAGTTGCATACCTACAGAACACCACCATCTTCCCAATACTTCCAATCCAGCCAAGAGCTCTATTGTTTTTCACAACAGATCAAGTACTTTCATACTCACACAGATGCTAACTCACCTTGGTACTGGTCTCCGGTTTGGGATTGCCCTTCTGTTCCCAAAGGCTTCTTTTACTCACAATGTCTCCAGCCACAATATCCTGAGAAAATTATGTTCTTGTTAGTATTCTCTGCTAACACTGCTGAACGTGCCTTTGTTCACATATCTTTCAAGCCCACATGTTTGACTTTCTTTTTATTTATAATATCACATCATTTGGCCTATGACAACTGCAGCTAAAATCCATGACTATGGAAACTTCTTCCTATTCCCAGTATACCCTATGTTTTCCTCTCTCTCACTCTCTTCAACAAAAGCCTGGATCAGAGATCCAAGATGTTTATTTTCTTAAGTTCATTAAGTATTTAAGACATGTTAACATCAAGCCTTTTTTTATGTGGAAGGAATTTTGCTCACATAAACACAGATTCGCAACCAGTGTGTTACAGAATCAACCTCACTCAAAATGACCAGAAAGTGAAATTAAGAGAGCAATGCGTTATACTCTCTGCCTTTTTCAAGTTTATAAGATTCATCATCTTGGTACAAGATGCAACTTTGTGCTCAACAACTGAAGCTCAGTCCTAGCCCCTGCAGAAGACATACACATTCTCCCCACCAGCTGATTTGACTCCTAGTTCTAAACAGAATCTCAACCAGCATCACAGAGGCTTTCCTAGGCGTACTACCAAGGAACAATTTGGGATCCTAGCATAGGCGAAGCAAAGCTCTGAGGTATGAGGCCTTGCATCCTGAAGGAGAAAATTGGATCTCTAATATAGATAACTTTAAAGCTGGTACCAACAACAAGAAGCTAACACAAGTATAATGCATATTGTGCCCAGAGGCCAGTCCCTCTTCCCCTACACAAGCAACAGAAATCCTGTAAGTGCCGTACCTTACAGGGCAAGGGCTTCATGGCAGACTGAGCTGTGACCTCTCCAGTTTCCCAGAGGCTTTTTGTGCTGGCTACCATCATGCTCGTGGTGGGAAGGTCAAGAACGGGTTGTCGAACAGGTTTTGGAGCCTTTGTGGATGTCTGGAAAGTAAATGGAGAGAGATCATCATCAGGGAGTGTGTGCTTTCTTTCCCCATCCCTGTAACTGGAGGTCCTCAGGGATGAGGGATTGTAAAAGACAACTTATAGGGTCTTGCTAGCTTTTGCCAGATGCTCCCACCCTTTAAGCAGGGAACATGCGGAAACTGGGATAGGACAGCTCACCAAAGAAACCTACTTTATGCTGTGGAAGGAGACAGAGACAGGAGAAAGGGCTGCTCCCATCCAAGGTGAGACCGTTCAGTTGTCACCCCCCAGATGGTACGACTAAGAGGCACAGTGGGAGATCAATGCCTAGCAGAGAGGGCTCCTTGGAAACTGGGGACAGAGACAACACAGCAGCCCACCTCAATAGCCTGTGTGTACTGCTCCAGCCTGTCATCGATCTTCGACACAGGGAGGGGAGGCTGACTCTTCTTTATGCTGTTACTGGAAAGCAGAAGAGACAAGAGTATTAAGGTGATTCCCCAGTGCCTCAAGGAAAGGGAGGACTTTAAGGGCCACAGGCAGCTTCTCACTCCTGCCCTACCCAAGAGGGGGACCCTCCAGCATGCTCCACTTGCAGGAAGGGACCTGCTTTACCCTGAGATCAACCCTAGAAATACCTTTTCTTTATTGAGCGATTCAGCGACTCAGTTCTGTCCGTGATCTGAAGTGGGAGAGAAAAGACAAAGACATTACTTTTGTCTATGGATCTCAGATGGATGTAAGTCACCTCCACTGACCATAATTCAACCATTTCTCTGCTCTAATCCCTCACCCAGATTTGGTTAGAAACACCTCACTCAATTTCATGTCCCCACACTGGTCGGAAGACCCTGTCATCCCCTTTCCTTCTCCCTTCCCAGGCAGGTGAGCAGAATCCCACATAGTTTCAGGTGCAAAACAATGACATGCAGCTTGACTGACAGCTGAAACAGCAACCAAGACCATTTTCTCTACTCCCTCTGCCCAAGGGCTAGGCGTCTTTCTCAGACACTTGGTTTCCTAGACAGACACAACAGAGAAAGTAGCAAGTGTGGAAAGACAAGGGAGAAAAACTAGAGGTACTGCCAGCTAAGTCTGTGGAATAGTAGCCAAGCTTGAGAGCAGCACAGGTATGAGTTACGTTGACTTATCCACACCAGAGAAGCACACAGACAGGGCAAGTCAGCACACGAAGCCACCTGCAAGGCAGCCCTTCAGGTCAAGCCATAGGGAAAGTGAGTTTTGCATAAGAGGCCTCTGTGCAAGAGCTCTTTGGCCAAAGCGAAGGAAGGCGAACACTTCCTAACCACCGAGTAAAGGAAAGACGAAATGTTTTCAGCTAAACTTCACAGCTTTTATATGCCCCCAAAACAAGAATACAGTGAGAAAAATCACTTTCAAGTTAAGAGGGGGCTCTTTGCCAACACCACCTCCTGCAGAGCCAAGGAGCAGCAACCAAGTAACAAGGAGCCTTCTCTCCCTGTGTAACTACTCTCTGTGCCATGGGAAACATCACCTATCAAGTTAGCAGACAGAAAGTAGCACTAGGTGCTCGTTTTAAGATGCTCTCAGTGCTAAATTTTACCTAAGCAGAAGACAAAACAGTGTCACAGAGAGCATACATTTCACAGCTGTGCCCAAGAGCACAGGGCCCATTAGAGAAGAGCACAACCATCAAACAGTGCAACCCTGGCTAACAGAGATGCACTAGGAAGAGTCACTCTGCAGAGTCCCAGCACAGCAGCATGACAGATATCCATCCCATCACCCAGCTTTTTCTGCTGGGCAGGCTGTCTGCCTGCTGCCAGCTCACTCCTTTGCTTGGTGCCATGAGAATTATGCTTGTCTCTGAGCCATGAGTCCAGAGACTGGGTTGCTCATTCCTCTGGGACACTGATGGGCAGGCTGGCACCTCATGGGACATAAAAGCATCCAAAAGCGGCATCTGGTAGATCCCTACCTATGTCTCAGCTGTTCAACCACAAGTCAATGAGATATCAGTAGGAAGAAGCCTTGCCAACCCTGCCAACAGAGAGATGCTGTGCAGGTGCAAACCACCCACAGGTGCTTCCAAAATGTCATAAATGAGCATCAAGTTACATAGAAGGGCCTAGGAAAGGCTGTAGGTGACAGCAGATCCCAGCACAACACTCTAGGTGTGAACAAACTTTCCCTAAGCTATTTGGAGACCACCTCCCCATGCCCCATAGGGCAATTCCTTGCAGTGAGAGAGTCATGCATTTCTCTGGTCAGAAGAAACCACAATTGCTCACTCAGCCAGCCTTAAAACTCAGAATTCAGAAGAAGCCTGGGACAAAACTAGGCTGGTACAGTGCTTCACCCCTGCCACCACACATCTATTTCAGCCCCCAGCCCACATTGGCCTTCTGAACCCCAAAGAGCTGCCTGCCTCAGATGTGTACCTGGCCTCCACCACCCACGGCAAATGCTCTCATCTTTCTACTACAAGCAGTGTTAGTGCTGGGCGATCCTGTGCGAAAACACCTCCTTGCTGGTCAATGTGTCTAGTTCTTTGTGCTCACAGAAAGCCCTTCTAGCTGGGGTACAAAGATCCTCCTTCCTTTGGAAGGATCCCAAGATCATATTTTTCCTGAACAGCTTTACATTAGGCTTCGTGTACTGGTGAGCTCTGACATCACCATTATAAAAGAGAGACTATATTTCTAAACCTTCCCCAGGGCTAATCCTAGCAGCAGCAGGTAAGCTAAGGAAACCGTGTGTGTTTTGGGGTTGTAATGACAAAACTGCCAGCATATAAAAGGTGTTGGAAGTGTTTCCCACATTTCCCCACCAGTCCCACTCCAGGGATATGTTTTGACCACCCCACCCCACTTTTCAGACCTAACATTAGCATATGGCGTGCATCCAAACCCACCCCTTCTCTCTTTTTATTTGACCTTAAAAAGGCTTCTCCATAAAGAACAATAATCTGATGGTTGTAGATGATGAAACCTTCTTCTTACAATCTGTTTACTTTTGCAAAAGTCACTCCCTCCAGCTAGGAAATTTTGACCAAGAAGCAAATAGCACAGATCTAAATGTAAGAAAGCAAAGATACCAACAGGAGATTAGCAGGCTACACAGGCTCCTCACTATTTCCCTCATTGATATAATCAACAGGCTTAGGGCTTACAAAGACAAAAAGCCATTCTCTACAGAAATCACTTATCTGTACCTATTGTATTTAAAAGGACATACATAGAACTGAGGATTTGTAGTAAATGCAACAGAAGTCATGAGATGCTATTCAGGTGGTGTTAAAAATGGAAGCTTTGCAAGAGCATCAATGCAGAGAGATGTCATTGGGAAGGACTTTATGCTTCACAGATCAGGAATCCCAGCTTGTTTAAGAAAATGTAAGTCATACTTCTGATTTTATTCTAAGTAAGATTGGGAAATTCCAGTGCTTTGGTTTTGGGGATTTTTTGGGGAAGGGAAATTTAGTTTTCTGATTAAGTTCACATGTAGTTTTTGACCAAATGCACAAGCTGAAAGCACAGACATCTTTCTCAGTATTACAATATTCCCTGGAGTCCTCAATGAACTTAGATTTTTACGGTGATTGGCAAAGTATACACAGAGACAGTTACAGTCTCCAACAGCTCAAGCAAGAGGAGAGGAGGTTAACAACCAAGGAAGATGAGGGAAACAGATCACGTGATTTGCCCCAGCCTGTAGTGGGAGTGGGATATCAGGATTCACACCCTACATTGCTGTAAGCCCTGGATCCTCTTTCCTCATCATTAGTTAGGTGCTCTATTGCGATAGCTGCCATGCCCCTAATGGGGCCCCAGGAACACAAACCTTAGTGGAGCAGACTAAAGTATGGTCAGGGCACAGCTCCTCCTCTTCCAGGCTAGCAGGGCTTGGGGCCTTCTGGCGTTTTTCTGGTGCTGTTTCTTCCTCCTCATTTCTCCTTCTCTTCTTTTCCTGATTGCAGAAAATGAGCAAGCCAGAAAGTGAGCTGATCAAACTGCTTACCATGCAACAAAAGTGACTTTTGCCCTGTCTCACAGGCTTCCTGCTTTGCACTAAACAAGCATGGGAGCAAAGAAACTTTGAGTTCACATTATCTAATTCTGAAGCATTCAGGAAGCAGCTCATGTGTCACATAGAGAGAGGGAAATTGGAGAAATTATGCAGGTTCAGGGTTCCAAAATTATATGGAAAGAGGTCCTTGCATCAGTCAGTAAAGATTTTCTACTACTATTTGGGATAGCAAAATGTGAATTTCTTTTTTAGAGGCCACGAGGAGACAGAGCAGCTACCTTTAGAATGA